>VZTG01003474.1:0-32844 GCA_013397845.1 Melanocharis versteri | reverse complement strand
AGAAGAACCACAAGAAAACCCCACCAAAAAAACAAAACAACAAACCCAACAAAAAGTCCCCACAAAAAATATTGTGTTTCTATTCTGTTATTTATTTACAAAAATCATATCAAGACTATGGTGTTAGAGGAACACTGTAAACATACAACTTGTTATTTTTTAGAGACTGATTTTTCTTCTGTGATAGCACCTTAGCTTATTAAAACTGAATGCATATGGGGATAGGATTGCGTCGGGGAGCTGGAAGAGGGGATGTATTTTTTTTTTATTTTTTAAGACTGGAACAAATTTTGAGGTCCTAACTCCTTAAAACTGATAAGAGGGATCGCAGAATTTTGTTTCCAATTTGTTTTGCATCATTCATCATACTTATTTGTGCTTTTTGTTTTCCAATTAATGCAGCTTAGAAATAAATTGGCTGGTTGCTCGTTCTGTTGAAACCAATTTTGCTTTTCAGCTCTCTTGAATTAGCACAGTATTACTGACTCAAGTTGTAGGCCTGAGGAAATAAAACCCTAAACCTCATTGAACTCCTCTCTTCTTCCTTAAAAAAACATTGGATTGAGGTTTAGTTAATTTATAAACCTTTCTTTTCCAATCTCCTTTGGGCCTGAAAGTAGGTGACAGTCACTTAAAAAGACAGAAAAAAAATGTAAGTTTGGTATTTCAGGTAGCCGAAATTAAGCCAGACAGCAACTTATCCTTAGTTTTATCTCAAGTGATGTCTTCGCTAGCATTGAAGGACATTTCAATGTGTAGTGAGTGAAAAAAGGTCTGAAGGCAACAAATTCTGTCATCGAATGCCCATTGTGGCTTCAAGAGGGTCAAAGTGCCGATAAGGGCTGGATTTGGGCTGGACCTTTCTGGACACCCTTGGATAAAACTGCCCCAGGGAAGGATAACAGAGTGGCTGCTGCCTCCCATGCTCCTGAGGTTTGGGAAAAGAATGCTCTTATCCTTCCAAAAAGTGCTATCGAAAAAGCTGCTAGAAGGCATAGTGTTTAAGGAGAGCATCCACTTGGAGGGAACAGCCCCACAGACCCTTCACTGAGCAAAACCATGAAGAGGTTCTATTTGTCCTGGAGAAACTGAGCTCAAGACTTGGTAGCTGAAAGCTCTCAGCATGGGATGGGCTCTATCCAGAAGCTCAAGGTTTGTTTTTTCATGGCAAGAAGGCGCTGGTGGAGCGTGGTGCTGGGGCACAGCCTTGGCTGTTTGTCCACACAGCACCCTCGTGCAGCTGGTCCTGGGCTGACAGGAAGAGTAGCTTGTTAGTGCCATAAAAAGCAGACTGAAAGTACTGTTAGATGGCACTCAGAATTTGTGTTCTGCATGTTGCATAGTCTATAAAGATGATAAGAAAGTTGCTGACAGAATAATATTATAAGGCGATGTACTACATGCAGATCATAAAGGATTTAGTTTTAGGGCTTAAGGCTAAAATCCCACTCCTGCCATTTATTACCCAACAGTACTCCAGTAATGAGCTTTTTGATTTTTTTTTTCCCTTACCACGAGAAAGATTTACCAAGGAACTCTCTAGATTCTCTCCACACATTTCCAAATACTGTATAAAACTGGGGTGAAAGCCCTTTTGCTTACTAAGACCAAAAAAACCTTTCAAACACCTCTGCTGTGTCACAGATTAGCACACATCTGAGCATGCTTCAGTAAAAACACAAAACAGTATCACGTGGCTGTGAGCCATATGAAATGAGGCCACGGGTTTGCATCCACTCTGTGGGTCTTTTATTCCTCAATCCAGTGTAAAACCAGAAATGGGGATAAATGTTCAGGGAGAGAGGAAAAAAAAAAAAAAAAGAACATTACCACTTGTGTCTCCAAGACCTTCATGCTGCCAGTTTCTTGAGCCCTTCAATATTAAATTTTCTGTGAAGCACCTTGCATGTTTTTGGATAACTATTAAAAAAAAAAAGGAAAAAATAAATTAAAAAGAGGTGAAAATAATGATCAGCTACCCGGGTATCCTACAGCACGGCCCATTTGGCAGAAATGTTGTGGAACATAGAATATTCTAATTGTGATTTTTTGGGTAGCATCTGGTGCAATGGGGTGCTGGTTCATCACTAGGGCTTCTGAGCACTACAACCATGCACCAAATAAACAGAAATCACTGTTCCAAACACAAGGATTTCCCTAACTCTTTTTTTCACAGGCCCTGATTCAGGACTGCACTTAAGCACATCTAAGGAGCATCCTGAAGAGTTTGAAGAATAACTAAAAGAATACAGGGAAAAGAGAAACAAAACAAAACAAACCAAACCAAAAAAAAGGGGGGGGTGGAAATCTAAAAAACAAAACCAGGATGGTTTTCTGAATTGAAAAAATAAACATCTTAACCTTGTAATGCCTCTTCTTTCCATATCATCCAAAAACTGGGGTGCAGCAGTTCTGAGATAATTAGAAGCACATTTCAACAAAGGACACCTATTGGAGATCTCCTTAAGATGCCTGCCTAGGTTGCATAAAACACTACATAGAAAAAAAAAGAAAAAGAAAAAAAATATAAAAACATGAAAAGAGCTGCCAATTGGACAACATGGGGAAGCAGTTCAATCCCATGTTGGTTTGTTTTACTTTTCTTTTTCTTTATTTTTTTAAGCTATTTCTTAAATAATAAATGCACATGAAGTGTTAAATATGTATATACTGTATTTCAAAAAATTAAAAAATCAAACGAATGGGGCACAAGATTGTTCTATAAGTCGTGCTGGCTAATTTTTAGTTTGTATTCATAAGTGGTTTTTAAAAGCCTTTTTTAAAGTGTAATTTGCATGTTCTACTTTGATTGTATGTAAACATATTTTAGAGCAAAAAAATGTATTTGTATTTTATTGAATATAGAGGCAAGAAAAAAACTTGTACATTGTTTGAAATGTTCTTTTTGTAACAGTTTTTATTCATGAAGCATTTTTGTACATTTAAAAATGGATATGGACTTGATGTTCTTTGAGGCTTAGATACATCTGGCATGCTTTAATGTCATGCTCCTTCATGATCTTAGATGTTGGTTTTTAAACATTTTTTTCTAAAACAAAGCTCAGTCTTTTCGCTACCAAATCAGGTTAGCACAGTATAGAGCACTTAACTAAAAAAAAAAAGAAAAAAAAAAGTTAATCCTATTCATATGTTATTCATTGTGTGAAATTAAAGGAATTCAATTCAGTCTAACATGAGTTGTGAATTCTTTTGTCTTATTTTCCATCTGTTTCCCATCACTAAGGAGTTTAATAGCTTTTGGGATACTAATACCATGCATTCACAAGCCCTCTTTATGGTAATGGAGAAAAACATGCTTTGGTTCTGTTCTTTTTTCTTTTCTTTATTTTTTTTAATTTTTCCCAGAATATCCTTAAAAGTTAAAAATGGACTGTGCCATGGGCCCCATGGGCAGAAGGGGGATCCACACTTTAGTGCTGTGCCTATCACAAAATGGACGGAAACATCTCTGGTCCAAATTGTGCCCTCAGGCACCAGCAGAGTAGAGCTTGCCACCCAGGTGGGATTTCCAGTCCAGAAGCAGATGGAGCATCCCTCTCCAGATCCCTGCAGGGAAGGCAGTCCCAGGGGCTGGGCTGTGGACAAGGGGGTGACGGGAGCCAGCTCCCTCCTCGCTGAGCATCAGAGAGGAAGGGCTGCTGGCCAAGGGGTATTTTCCGCTCGGTGGAGCCTCACGCTGTGACAATGGCACTGGGCACTGCTCGTTGTGTGGTTTTCAGTTTCCTTTCCAAGTCGCTGCTGAGAGCGGTCTGCTGCCATTGTAGGCACTCAGCCTCAACATCCACGAGTTCCTCCACAGCAACGCCAGGTTTCGTCTCTTCCCTCCTCAGAGAGAGAGAGTTCACCGCCGTCACAAGTGGCTCAGCAACCTCGTGGAAATTAAATCTCACCTCCTGGAGAAGTCAGTGATGCCCAGGCAGGATAGGTAACTTAGTGTCCTCTCCCGTTCTTCCCTTCTGAAGCTTTGTGGGAGGGACTGCCTTGGTGGAACCAACTCATCCAACCGCAAAGACAACCCCTCTGGCTGCTGTTTTCACAGCTGTTTCTTCACGTTACTGTAGTAGATCTGCTCCAAAGATCTCAAATGTGACGGAGCTCAATTTCTTTCTCTTCTCTCTCTCTCTTCAGTATATGCATAGCCCCAGCTTTTCACAACAGTTTGCAAAAGTGCTGACATTTTCGCTCACTGTTTTTTATCGGGATCTGTGATGTATAAGCTACTGCTCTCCAACTCTAACCACATTTTAGTAAAGGGCCTGTGGTAAAGCTCCTTAGGAAGTGTCTGTGAACTGTCAAGATTTGTGCTTGCTGCTGCAGTATCTCAGGACCGTTCTCTCCTCCTGCCAGCTCTTCCTTGAGGTTCACCTCCCATCACCACAGCTCTGCTGTGCTTTGGTGGCGTCACCTCACAGCTGTGGGGTAGTGAGGCATTGGGGAACAAATTTGGGGATGTTGGGTTTCTGTCACTGGATGAGGCAAGGGCATGAGGTACTTCATCTGTGAGGTGCTCATGCTTTCTTGTCTCTGGTCTCTTTTTTTTCCACCAGACTGCTGGCACCACGTAGTGTCAGAAAATCACCAGTCTCCTCCTGGGCAGGGAGGATCCTTTGGCCATCGCCCCAGACTGCTGTCGAAGGGTCACACATTTTCTAGGATCCCTCTGTCACTGTTTCATCTGTAACTACTCCAGCTCTGTCTGCTCCTATGGATTACACCATCTCTGAGAGAACCCTTTGGAAGTCTTAGAAACAAAGTTTAGGAAATTCACAAGCTCTGGTAGGGTGTAGCATTTTTAGGCGCTTTTTGTTTAATGATATTGAGGTCTTCTTCCCTGGACACAGCCCCTAGTAGAACGCTCTAGGGAATCCTGCTTGAGAAGGGGGTTTGGACCAGATGTCCTCTAGTGGTCCCTTACAAGCTTGCCCATTCTGTGAGATATTATCTTGTCTCGGTTTGTATGAGTTCAGTGTTTTCCAAATTAGAATACTTTCGCTATTAATCTCTGCCCTGAAATAATTGCAAATAATTAAAACATCAAGTGTGACGGAGAAGCAATACTGTTTTCTGATTATCGTCTTCTTCCTTCTGAGCATCCCTTGCTTGTAAAAGTTGTGAAGATCTGTTCAAACCTTCTTTGGCCATCCTCCATATTATAGGAGTTTGAATTTATGAGGGAATTTCACACTCCACCCTCAAGGTATGGATGAGATAAGCGCTACCTCTTGAGAGAAAGTATGATCTTAATTCACTTTTGACAGTGGAGAGTGTTTGTGTGGCCCGGGATAAGAAGCCTTTCCAAGGTGGAAACTCATCCTCCTCTGACAAAGACAAGATAAACCTCAACCTTCACCCCACTCATTCTCGTGGTACCATTTCCCACCCGGCTCCTGAGCAATCTCATATGTTAAATTTATTTTGTGTCAAGGAAAGTTTGGTTGGTGGAGATGCCTGCAGCTTGTGTGCAAGTTGTGTGAGCTCATGACAGCATTTTTTGGCGTTCTGTAACACAATGCAAGCACATTATTTTAGAACAATGCTGCTGTTACTGACTGAGTAGAAAAAATGTTCCAGTGACCTTGAGGGGATCAGTGACAGGACCTCACTCAAAGCCCTTCAGCACACACCATCTGGCAAGCTCTAGAAAGCAAAGGGAAGCATAGATGTCAACATATAAAATATATGTTTGGCCTTTTATGAACAATTCATGAACCACATCACTGGTGCACTAACATAGGGGGTTAAGAGCTAATAGCAAGCACTGAAATTACAATGAAGAGTGGCATATCAAACGGTCTATGCATTTTTTTTTTTTTTACTGGGAGCTGCAGGAAAAACTGGTGTGAAAGCACCACAGGAGTTGTAAGAGGACTTTGACAAAATGCTATTGCAATCATAAGTCATTTCATTATGACAACCAACTTTCCTTTTAACACAGAGCAAGACACACTGGTTCACACTCTCAGCTTATGCAGATCAGCGCTATCAGTTTCAAATGTGTTAAATCAGTTTACAGGAGCAAAAGACCTGTTTTCATTTTCTTTTGGAAGCTATTCATCCCAAAGTGGCTTTGGAGTGCTCCTAGTAGAAGGATGTAATATAAACTCTTGTTGTTTGTTGCCTGTAAGAAGTGTCATATTGAGAAAATGGACTTTTGTTAAAGATTCAAGTGTTTGGGAACTGGTTCAGCAGCATAAGTAGCCAACTCACCACAGTTTCACTAGAGCTCTGGCGGAAGGAAGAGGGTAAAAGAGGTGGAGAGTGCTTGGGGAGAAGATGAAACATAGTGTTCTATGCACCTGGAAGTTAAATTAAGTGTCAATATCTACTTCTCATGACTCTGCTGCGCTACGAACATAATCTGAAAAAAAAATGTCCATGTCCTAAAAATTGTGAAGTGCCTCGGTCCTGCATGAGTCAGGCGTATAGGAAGCCCAGTTTTTCTCCTACAATGCTTGAAATAGGTGTAGCTTGTATGGCATCTCTTTTCCTCACAAGATTCATTCCCTTGTGGACCTCCCCCAGACAGTGCTGGAAAGCATAGAGCAGGGACCCTATTCTCTCTACACTTTTCCGGGTTACCTGCTCCAGAAAAAATCACAGGTATAATTGGTTGTCTCTGAGCATCTTCCATAAGGCAGAAAAATTTCTTACCTGTCTCCATCCCACTCCAACGCATGATCATATCTGGCAGCTCTCAAACTGTCCCAAAAATATTGTTGGCAAATAAGGCTCCAAAAAAATTAATATAATTTTTTGTCGTTGTCTCAAAGGGAGCAAAACTCCCACCACCTCTCCCTGATTTAACATGCCACAATACCAAGTGTGGACCCTAGCAGCCTTTGGTGTCTTCTACTAGCCTTGCCTGACATCCTGTTTCTATTCTCAGAGAACAACCATATCAAGTACAAAATTCGCTAAAAAGGGAGAACTATGAAAACCTCTGCAAGGTAAAGGCAAGGAAGAGAGCACGTGAAAAGCATCTGTAGTGAGCCTTTTCAGAGCATGGCAAGAACACAATTAGAGAGGGGATGAAAAGTGAGTGATCTCTTAAGGAAGCAAATGATAATATGGCAGAGCTGTAACAAAGCCAGCGGCAAAGGAGGGCACTGCTTACTTTTCTTGAAGACCGGAAAAAATAAAACGGCACCACTTGAAGGGGAAGAAATGCGTTCAGAAACACAAAAGGGCATTCACTGAAAGGAGGGAGAGGCTGGAGGATACGAAGATCTAGGTCATGGAGAGAGTATAAAAATGGATCTTGTGACAGAAGATGGAAGAGGCAGCCTGCTTGCTTACTGGGACTTTATTGCCACTTTCTAAGCTGACACAGCACTCCTCATTTATCCTCATTAAACAGCTACCATCAGGGCATAGTTAGTGACCATTAGGCCTCAATTCTCTCTCTTTAAACTGCAGATAGATAGATAGCTACTGCAAGAAGTAAAACTGTCTTTGCTTGAATTATTGATAGTTGCAGTTTCCCAAAATTCTGGTCAGGGAATCAGCAAATGACAGCAGAGGTCTGACAGTAAAGACAGGAGTTCTACAGAAGCCAGCCTGCAAAGATGAGAACTCAAGGAGATGCCCTCTCTGATTAAATGGACTGAGCCTCACTTACTGTAGAGACAATATAATTATGTTTAGGTTGATCCCATAGCTTCTGGTTTAGTGGAAGGTGTCCCTGTCCAGGGCAGGGGGGTTGGAATGAATTGTCTTTATGGTCTCTTCCGACCCCAACCATTCCATGATCCTATGATTCTCACGGACAGATTGAACACCCACCCCCAATAACCTGAGGATCAAACACCTGCACCTGTGAGGTGTCTGTCTTACCTTCCCATGGGGATGGAAAGAACTTTGTGCCCAAGAACAACCTCTACAGCATCCCATTTGTTAGAGAAGGCAAGAGAAACAGTGTCCATATCATCCAGATTGTACAGTGCTATTGGGTGCTTCCATTTTAAAGTCCCACACATGCCTCTGTGTTTTCTAAATACCCCAGAAAGAGGCCATGGTTTTGGTGGAGCAGCTTATTAGATCCAAACATCCCAAAACTTGTATCTTGGTGATTTTTGTAAAAGTCCAAATAAAATAAAAATCGAATAATTTGGCTTTAAGCCAGTCATTATATTTTTGCTCAGGATACCATGAGAATACTTTTTGTTTTGCTTTGCTTTCAAATGGTGTTTCACCAGAATGTCATCTCCAGAATGCCCATGGTGACCCTGAGGGTCCAAATTCCATCCTCCAATAATGATTTTGGGTTTTTTTTAATGAAGAAAAGGAGGAGCAAAGAAGCACAACTTCTCTGGGATCTGAACCACTGTCATCTTAATTCAGAAAATCCCATTGTCATCCTAATGGAAATTCAGGACATAGTATAAACAAGAATGTGTGTTCAAGCTTTGGTTTAGTCCTACTGACATCAGTACGATTTAAACACTTTAAAATTAAGTGGATGATTAATTGCTCTTACAAGAACAAACTTGGCTTCCAGTTCCAACACCTAGTCCCATCGGCCAAGATGAAATTTAATTATTTTATTGAGTGGAAACAGGAATCAATAGACTTCTGTTTTAAACAATCTCACAAAGTGTTCCTAGCCCCGGGCCTCAGTTTACCATGAGTAGTCCTTGCATACATTGAAGGACTATTTGCTAAAATTACCAAAAGGCTGTGAATTCCTTGCTGGAGATAAGCAACTTGTATGAGAGAACATGCCTATAAAGACTTATGTGACAGGGCATTGTCTCCAAGTCAGCTTCTTTCCTTACTTCTTTTAACCATGAAAAATGAGTCCACGTCACTTACACAGAAAAGTGAAAATGAATCTTTAAACCAGAGTGCAGGTTTCTTTGTCCTTCTTTACTGCAGCCACATGTTTCTGTCCCTCCTTCATTAACTCAGAAAAAAAAATAAAAAAATCCAAACCCCCCATGAAATAATTTCTTTTTTCAGCTTCATATAAATAGTCCTCAAGACACGTCTGTTCACATTGGGTGGGTTTCTGGAGATGCAAGCTCCAGTTTTGGATCAGTCATCTCTTCATGTCTTCACTGATGAGGTTGTCCCAGAAATGATTGCTGTCTGCTCCTGCTGCTTCGATATTCAGATCATAGACTGGGCGAGGACATTGAGGCTGAATCACAGGAGGGGAAGCATAAATGTTGTTCCATCTGCCTTGGATTCAAACCCTGAAGGTGAAAAAGGGTATGAAATCCCCGACATGGCTGGAGAATCCTGAATTCCCTCTTGCTAGGTTTTTAGAGATGTACGTGTGGGACCTTTGAGAGCTGTTGCACGCACATCAACCCAAAGGTTTGGTAAGCTTTTCCAGGCTTGGCCAACCTGTGTTCCTGCCTCTGTTTCAGGAAGTGGTAGCTTTGAAAGACCATATCAAACTAGTACATTGTGTTTCCTGCACATCCTGCTTTATTGGAGGTTAATTCCTTCTGACGCATGCAGTCTGCTGCTGCCAATTAAGTCAAAAGTATTTTACGCTTTACTTTTCTGTTGCCTTACAGGCTTTTGTTGGAAAAATATTAGCAAATAAAACTTGCCAAACACTGTTAAATGACACGGTCTGACGATTTGGAATAAATACCCAGATTTTTATACATCAGAAGGATTGAGAGAGGGGAGGAGGAAACTCTGGAGCAGCACCCAGCTGGATGCCAACCGCACAGCACTCAGCCACCAAGCACAGTGTTAATCTCTGGCTGTTGTAAAAGCAGAAAAAGGGACCCCAGGTCACGCAAGAACTATAGTTTCTCATGCAGTGACATTGCAATGTATGATTATTTGGTAGAGGAGGATAAAAAGCAACTGCACTGGAAGAACAGCAGAAGTACAGGACCAAATAGACTCTTTCTTTGCAGTTCCACCACGTTGTGGTGGTTTCTGGGTTTATTCCTGTTTTCTGCTTCTGTCTGTGAGATCTCCAAGTCATCTCTTTCAGGCTTTAGAGAAACAGCTGGGACTGCTCATGCTCAAGTTATGATAAGAGAAACTATATTTACTCAGGGTCAGCTGAGACACAATAATATGTGAAAACTCATCAGATCTTATGAATAAAGTATATTTATTTATTTATTTATTTATTTGTTATTCTGTTATCCAATTCAGCACAGAGGTAGGGCTGTGACAGGAGACACTCAGCAAGGCTTCTGAGTGACATTACATTCTAATTTGGAGAAGAGAGGCAGCAGCAGGTCAGAAGCAGCAGAAATACAACCAAGATGAAGAAGTGTCCCCAGAGAGGTGACACTATCTATCGGGGACATCGTATATCAGCTGAGATTCCAGGTTTCTGAATGGATCCGTGGTCCTTAATTCCATTACATTACTTTACAGGAAAATTTTGGAGCAATTTTCAGAAACAAAATCAAACCCGAGGAGGGGTTTCCATTCCTTTTCTTTGGTAACAACAGAAAAACCTACCATAGGAAACTTCCTGTAAAGCAATTGAAGTGTACTATACTCAAAATTACACTTTTAGGTGTCCTGTGGGATAGATCATGAATGTCAGAGACATGAAAACCAACACTCAAAGCAGTTTCTGTGAGAAAACAATGGTTAACAGCATTCTGCTTGCAAATCCATACAAAGATCCTTCCAAAGGATGTTCAAGGAAGGCATCTTCTTGAGAAAAGACCTGTCACTGATGAGAGAGGAGCATGCAATTATGGGAAAATACCTAATGCAAGAAAAGAAAAATTCCTTATTTGTAGTCAGAGACAGGGTCGATGCTCAACTAGAACACGGTTTGGAGAAAGCGAGTACAAAGGCAACGTATATCATATTTGAATGATGGAGTGGCAGCATCAAAATAGTTCATCAGCATCAGCTTTGGATCTCAGCATCATAGCTAAAATTTAATTTTAAATTTAAACAAATTCTCTGGCAGGGAAGTGCCTTCAGCTCTGATCATTACAGACTGACAGCTAACGATGGGAGAAAGAGACAATCAGCACTCCTTTCATCCAAAAGAATTTCTTCTAAAATCTTTGCAAAATTGCACAGGATTGGGCTGAGGCAGTGTCTCAGAAAATACATCTGTCCAGTTCTCCCAAGAAGGTGAGATCACAGCATCCAACACACTATTGCTGGCAGTACTGCATTGCATGGCTACGATTAAAACAGGAGGGGGAAGATGCTTTGCATAATAGTAAGTTTCTGCACTGTATTTTTTATTCTCTTTATCTACAGTAGTTTGCTGATCTTCCTCACAGGTTTGGATTTCCTGTGGCTCTCAAATATATTGCATTTGGAAATTAATCGAAGGGAAAATGGGCATGGTGTGTAACAAAAGCAGCAATTCAGACTGGAGAAGAGGAGGGTGAGGCAAAGCCTCATTGCAGTCTGCAGCTTCCTTATGAAGGGAACTGGAGGGGCAGGCACTGGTCTCTCTGGTGACAAGTGACAGGACCCCAGGGAATGGCTGGAGACGTGTGTCAGGAAGGTTTAGGATGGATACCAGGGAAAGGCTCTTCCCCCAGAGGGTGCTGGGCACTGCCCAGGCTCCCCAGGGAATGGTCCCGGCCCCGAGGCTGCCAGAGCTCCAGGAGAGTTTGGACAGAGCTCCCAGGGATGCACAGGGCGGGATTGTTGGGGTGTCCGTGCAGGGCCAGGAGCTCGACTTGGCCCTTGTGAGTGCGATTCAACTCAGGATATTTGATGAACAGGAATTATGAACAGTAGTCACTGCAGATGTTTTTTAACTCGTTGACATTAACCCATTAAAAGCAGGTGTCTTTATTTCTAGATTATTTTGTGGTTGGTTCAATTTGTTGAGTAACTGGGAGCGTGTGATGAAATGGAAACCACACAGCAAAATTGTGCTTGTTCTACTACAAACTCCTAGTTTCTGTAGGCCGACTGAAGGGTAAATAAATCCCTGTTTTCCCTGGAGGTCTCACAAATATTAGTTAACCTCTTTTGTCATTATAGTAAAGGCTCACTATGGTACCAAGCTCTGACTGCTAAATTTCTGAACTCTTCATTAAAAGGTTCTGATTTTCAATCAGTTCCAAGTAATCCCAGTGAAATGGACAGCAGATATGTCCAACATGATCTAGTTATCTGCATAAAGAGCTTGGTGAAATGACTGCAGGCTATGTATGCATCAAGAGAGGCAGCTCTGAAATCAGAAACGGTGTAATTATGTATTTAATTACTTCACCTAAGGGACAGAGTCATGCAGTCTGGTTGTATTGTTGTGATCTAAACTAATATCTCCACACCAAGGGGTATTTAGGTTGGCACTGCGTTGGAGATTTTGTTCAATAACATACATTTATAACTTACAAGCAGATTTAGAGTCATATCTTCTTTCTCAATATATCTGTAAGATTTAATTGGACTTAGAAGCAGAGTGACATAACAATACCTTTCTAGTGTCTCATTGTTCTCCAATGCTCTTTTTTCCACTCCTTACCTCTTGCTTATATTTATTCCACATATCCACTCTCATCAATATTTCTTCCCCTCCTTTTCCTCTCTTTTACTAGTTCTAATTTACTGTTTAAACCAGTTCTTAGTAGTACTGGTGTAACATGCTGCAAAGGAAGAGCAATTGGCTGCTCTCTCATTCCATACCAAAATTTGTGCTCAATTTACTTTAAAAAAGTAATTTATTTACTATAGTTGATCCCAGCTTTCTCTCATTAGGTTCTTATATTCTATTTCTATAAGCAGGTTAGATTCTTAATAACATTTTTATAGAAAGAAACTCAATACTTTTGGGGGAAAACCTTATGGTCTTTGAGAATATTTATTTTCTTTCTTATTTTATGAAGGAAAAATTAGGGATGCTTATGGCTTCAGAGGGAAGGAGAAACTAAAATTCATGACTGTTTTTTGAGACACTGACTAGTTTAGTTGCTCACAGAGATTATATTGGTCAAACTTCAATTATCATCAGAACTCCAAGCGGTTTCTTACAAACATTTATTTGATGTCTAAATTGATAATAAAGTGTCCTTTAAAAAAAATGGGGAATGGCCCCATGACATAGCTCAAAAATATTTTCTCATTAATCTTTGTTAACCACCTTTATTATCCCATCCAGCAGTACATCCATGCCTGCCCTGAGCAGCAGTAGTGTGAGCTTCCATACATCAGGTGCCCTTATCACCTCCCAAAAGTGAGGCCATGAATCAGCACGGCGGAGGTGTGATAACAGGGGAGGAGCAGGGAGCCTTTGAGTGATTGCACTGATAAATCCTGAAATGCCTCCCTGTGGGAATAGGGGCTGTGTTGTGTTGCCACACGAAGCCCAGCAGACCTGGATGACATCCCGATCAGGCAGATACACCTGGAGACAAGGCACTAATTGAATCCCTGCAGAACTTGTTTTCTTCTGCTTCTGTGATGATGAACAGAAGCTTCGAGGAAGAATAAGAGGCTGGCAATGACCCTGAAGGTGTAAGGGGGCTGCATGCACAGGGGAGCCTTTTCCTACAGGTGCAACACACAAAGATGTTCAGAGATGTGTCATATAGGTCAAAGGAAGAAACCTTTCTTTAGTTAAATGAAATTTGAGACAACACAGTGCAAGTGAACCAGGAGCCAGTTCATCAGCCTCATGTGTATCCCTTCAGGAGATCTGACAACATTCATTAAATCCTGAAATTAAATAATGGTGCTGAATCTGCAATTATATTGAATCCAGTAAATTCAATTAAGGGTAAGTAGTATACTTTATTTGAATGGCTCACTTGGTGGCTTTTTGGTACATGTAAGTAAGAAGACAAAGAGGAAATGCCTGGGTTTTTTTAATTTTTTTTTTTTTTTAAGATTATATTGTGTCAAATGAAGACCACACTGAGAACTTTGCACAGAATCACACAGTGCAGCAGAGCTCATAAAGAAGGAATAAACACTCAGGACAGAAGCAGTTTTTTTGCTCCAGATTCATCTTTTTTCCATTTCTCACATTATCACTCATATAATTTATATTGGTCCTTCCCAAAACAAATAGTAAGTAGCTGCATTTTAGAGCAGAAAGACTTAGAAAACAGGATGCTAGAAACCTTGGCTACCTTCTCCATTCTTTTAATAGAAAAATTACATAAACCTGGAGAAAACTGAGAGCAGTCCTGGGACCTCAGGCCCTGGCAAGTTACACCCTTTCAAGCCAACACCTCACCCCAAATATCTAATGGATTTCTTCAGTTTTAGAATCTCCCAGGTTTGCAACACTGGGTTTCAGCACATCCCCCGCTGCCTGGTCAGGCTCCATCTACATTCACAGGTAAAGTCTTTCCCTCTCCGGTTTCTCCTAGCGGGTTTTTTTGAGGTTGATGGTTTTATTTCATGCCTGTTGGAGCAGACGACTGCCAGAAGAAGTTTTTCCTGCTGCTTTCTTTCAAAGCATGGCAAAGGCTTGGATGTTCTCTGGCGTGTCAAGAAGCCCGAGCGCAGGTCTGTCACTTCTCTTTCCCGGCGGAAGGGCCCAGCCCGCGAGCTGGTGCACGAACACATGGCATGGGCCACAGCTGCTGCTACCGCTTCCTTCCCTCGCACAGGAAAACAGCTTCCTTGGCTTCTTTCCACGGGGAGCTGCGGGCTTTGATCAGGGAGCGGTGGGCGGCGTGTCCCTGAAGCTCCGGCTGAGCTAACCAGGGCGTAAAGTCCGCGGTGTTTTCTCAGTCACGCTCACCAGCCCTGAGCAGGTTTGAAAGCCGTCTGCTCAGCAGCTAACGCTAATCATCTCCCCGCTCTGCCTTCCGCAGCCAGCCCTGTCTCGAGTTTCCTAGGTCTTCCCCCGCCTGCACTTCGAGTGGAGGTGCTCTCTTTGAGGTTACAGAGCCGGCTTCGGGAGGCAGATACTTTAAAAAAAGCCTTTACGTTCTTAGCATCTGCTTAGCCTCTTGCAGTTGCCATTTTACTGCGGGCCTCGGGGGTAGATCGGAAGGAAGAGAAAAATGGCTTTCAGGATGGATTAGTTTTGGGAAGAGTATTGTGTGCCAAAGGCAGTGCAGAAAGAAGTAAACATTCAAACAGACAAGGATGACATCATTTATTCAGTGGAACTGACAGGGGCAATGTGAGAAGCTGTAAAAGCAGATAAGAGGGCTGGGGTTTGAGGGCAAGGCATTAAAACTGGAGAAGGGAGAACTAAGCAGCAGAGCTTGTTTTTCTGAGTGGTTCTGTGCCTGTGTAGGCTGCACGCCTCCCACTCAAAAGTTCATATCCGTTCACTGTGGAATATCCTCTGAACCACGTTGTTCACAGGGCCTTTACTGGGTCATCTTGACACTGGGCTTTCAGAGCAAGGGAACAGATAGAAATGTTCAGTTATAAGCTTAGGAGAAGAACTGCATTGTGGTTTTGGAGCACTGAGGCACCGCTTTCTTAATTAAAATTAGAGGGGAAAAGGAGTTTGGTCAAGTGGGTTCGATAAAGACACCTGGGTTCGATTTTGAAGGCAGAAGTGGCATTTTCAGACTATTGCATGTCTGGAGCAAAAGAAGGATAACAAAGGCTTGCCCACAGAAATAGTCTGTGATGTTCTAGGGAATAAGAACAGTTATTTTGCTACCAGCTGTAATAAGTTTCAAGTGCTAGCAAGATCAATAGGAGAAACTGGAAAGAGACCAGCTGCAAGATGAGGCCCAAATATGAAAAAATGAGAGCAGGGCTAATTCTGAAGGTCATAGATAATTGCCATCATGAGTAAAACTGGTCTCTGTGCAGGACTCGATATTTTTCATGAAAATCAGCTCACTTCAACCCCTTTTGTTCCAAGTAAGGACATGGTAAAAAATAATAGTCACTTTTATAACACATACCTCTATCCACTTTCTGCCTGTAAGTAATTTGTTGGTTGCACTGGGAAGGATGGAAAATGAGTTAAAGGAGAGACCCCCCTGGACGTCTTAGAGGCTTGAAGCAAACCTAATAAAGACAACTCCCAACATTCCTGACACAACTCTGAGAAGAGGGAGTTCCAGGAAATTAGTGTTTCTATGGAGAGGTTTTATCTGATATTTCATTAGAAAAGGGTTTTTTTAGGTGACTGGCTCGGCCAAATTCAAAATAGTTTACAAAAGCAGCGTATGAAATGTGCCTCTCATTATAGATGTTGACTGTGCATAAATGTCTTCCCTGGCACTTTGTGAGGTTCCTTTCTGGGTATGTGGAGAGGTTGTTTTCTTTTGCTTTGGGAGGTTTTGTTGTTGTCATTGTTGTTTTTCCTTAAGCTAGTATGAGAAAGGGGAGAGGATGAAACTTTGTAGGAATCATGCACTTGTTTTCATGAAAAGATCTCTCATCAGATTCTGTACTCGGAAGAAGTAGCTTTTCCTCACAGTGGAAACTGGATTTAAAGATTAAAATTATCTTTGGGACACAAGCCTTTTTACCCATGGCAATAAAAGCTGTTGCTTTTGGTGAAAAAGACACACACATACACACCTGCACTCACACATGTCCAGTATACAAGACAGAAAACAGACATTGTCTGAAAAAAACCAGGATTTAGCCTCCCAAAATCGTACTGGAACGTTGCACTTGAAGTCCTGTTTTGTCCAGAAATACTAGTGGCTGGAATGGACTGACATATGACAGCACATTTTGAGTGTCTGTATGCCACATTCTAGCATTTTTTAAGTCTTCTTACTATGTGCTGAGTCCTGTCAATTCTTATAGATATATGCTTCTAGAGGATGGTTTCACAGACTTTCGTGATCTAGATGGGAAAAACAGTCCAGATTCAAGACAAACCAGGTAATTAGATGGCCCTGCCTCAAGGGTTTCAAGGATGTCTTGTGAATGGAGAAGACCATAAGCTTCTCAGTGAAATTTTATAGTTGTGTCACTGTGATAATGGTCTCACATGAGAGGGTTACACTTGCAAGCACTGTGTCTCTGTTCCAATTTTAAGATTTTCATCAATTTCAGTGAGTGAGATATTTCCAGGTCGGGGGATATTTTCTCATAGAGCATGTCAGGAAGAAGCTCATTACCCAGAAGGTGGTGGGGCCCTGGCACAGGTTGCCCAGAGCATCTGTGGCTGCCCCTGGATCCCTGGAAGTGTTCAAGGCCAGGTTGGGCAGGGCTTGGGGCAACCTGGGATAGTGGAAGGTGCCCCTGCCCATGGCAGGGAGTGGAATGAGATGGTATTTAAATCCCTTCTGACCTAAAACATGTTATGATTCTACGTTGATATGTAAGAACATAGAGAAATACAGGGTAAGCGTGCAGACAGAAAAAATTAGTCCTGGATACATCCCTCAGCAGGCAGAAGCGGTGTTTATTCACTGACCATTTGCTACACAATCATGCTGGGGAGAGAAATAACTTTTATGTGTATATATATATATAATTGCAGTTATTTCATTTGTTACGTTAATGCAAGATCCACCAGAAATAGAAACGTGGAGGGTTAGGATGTCAGTATACCTCATACTCAGTAGTATTTGCTATTATAATTGCTGGTTTATCCTGACCACCTGTGGTGGCTGGTTCAGTATCCCTTTTACCACTGCAGTAAATATTTTTAGCTGTGATTTAAAGAAATGGCAACAGCTTCTGTGTTTATTCAGATTTTATGGCCCAATTATTGTTTCTCATTCTCAGAGATGAGGATAATTATTTTATAATTAATCATACATAGACAAAACATACCATCTCTAAAAATTACTGTTAAAACATTTATAATGGGAAATGTGCACATACTGAGTTGTACATCACTCATCCTGATTATTTAGTTATATTGACCATATGTTATTTTATTTGCCTATTATTTGTTAGATACATTGAGGAAAGAAGAGAAAAGGTGCTCGAGGTATCAATTCAACATTGTTTTGTTCCTGTAGAAAAGGCCAGGGAAAAGAATCTGGCAACTTGCCTTGACATCAACCATCTGTAAATTCATCATTCTTTGGATCCCTAGGTAATTTAGTTTCAGCCAAAATGAGCATTCTCAATGTTGACAAATGGTCTTGCTACATTTCCCCAACAAAAGTAGTTTTGTTGGAGATTTGACCTTATGGAACTCTTGTTTCCCTTGAAAAAACTAGAAGGACAGGAAAAAAGCCTTTATGATTAATTGCCACTACTGCCAGTTTTTCAGCTATTAGTTCAATTAAGAATTTGGCAATGGGTAGTTTTGCTGAGCATTATACTTCAGTAGCATTCATAAACTCTAGAGAGTTTGAATATGCATTTTTATAAGAAACCCTTTTCTTTGTGAGGTTCAAATATTTTTTGACACCATTCTTGACTCCCCTATTAATGTATGCATTTCTTTTCTTCCATAACCACATCACATCCCCAAAATATAGTAGGCTGACAAGCAATGTGCATAAGGTCCTGGATCATATTCAGCTTCTAAGATGTAAGATATCCATCTTTGATCTAACGACTCACTGAAATTGTCAACTTCCTCTCTCTTGTAGAATGCCTGATTTTCCATTTCCATTACAATTATAGGGTTGAGAGCAAAAAAGAAAGAGCATCACAGAAAGACTGTGTAGGCCATTCCCATGCCTTAAACAGAACTAAATCTATTATGTCATCCATGCAGATGTTTTCCTAAAATTTTATTGAAGACTTTCACAACATCCCTGGGTAATATAGTACAATAATAAATCCCCCACTGCTGTAAGACTATGAAAAATCCTGCTGCAATTTCAGCCCATTATTACTCATCCCACACCTAGGAAAAAAGGACAACAGCTTTTGCTTTACTTCTTCCTCCTAACACAGTATTTTTTATGTGCTTGAAAATTATTATAATGTCTACTCCTGGTCTCTTTATAAATTAAATAACTTTGGTTGTTTCAATTTCTCCCAGATGTTCCAGTCTCTAAACCCCAGATCATTTCTGTTACCTTATCCTGAATTTCTTCCAGCCTCCTCCCAACTTCCTCCATTTTTAAGGATCAAAACTGAGCAAAGTTGTCCATTTGGTGAAGTTTCAACAGTGCTCATGAGACAGCCTCATTTCTTCTATTTATGCATCCCAGTAAGGTAGTATCTTTTTTTTTTAATCACCAATAATGGTGTTGAATTTGTTCAGCTTGCTATTTGCTGTGACAGATATTTTCTGCAGGGTTGGGCCAGCCATTCTCCTTTTTTTTTTTTTTTTTTAATACAGCTGTTTCCTACTCTTTTGGCTGAAATGTGTCCTTTCTCCTCAGTTACACCAGTTTTTATGAGATTGGCTTGAATTCTAAACCTCAGGGGGACTTGCATCCTTGATTCCTCTTCACCTGCACATAATTTTAAATCTTAGCAGTCAGATCTACTCTTTTATACATCAATTAATTAATTAAACTATTACAATGCTGAGCATATCCCTGCAGAACTTCACCGGCAATAAAACGTCGGTAAGTTTATAGTTACGCACATCACAGAAGTTTCATTTGGACTTGGAATCCTTAATTGCCTTTAAAAAAGTGTCCTGTTAGTTGCCAAAGGTACAATCACCCCTCATACCTGTCACATCCCAGTGTCATGGTGATTTAGGGTAGACACAGCTGAGGCCTCACCGGCAGCATCATCCTCTGGAGGATGAAAAGCTTCAATCCATTTCGCTCAAGGATTAACAGCTTTGGCACAATTATAGACTGACATGGCTGTTCCAAAGATGTCTTGAATGATTTTTACTGGAACATTTTCCTGCTCTCCTAGTGAAAAGCATAGCAAAGCCAGCATTAATTTTATGGTTTAACACATTATCTAAACGAGTTCCGAGAAAACCTTGTCTTCTAAGAAATCTTTTATGTTCTTGGCCACGATCAGCTCTGTTCCACGTGTTCTCCACAAGATTTTGTTTATGTGATTCCTTCTCCAAGATTTATTTCTTGTCCTGTTCAACAGTGTGTCTTGTGTACTATCCTTAACCTCACTGTTTTGCTGGCCTCATCATTTGGTGTCTCCTATTTAATATCCAAAAATAATCACTCATCACAGGATTTGATGTTACGTTGAATCAGTTTCATATGATTTCTGCTTTTCTATTAGTAGCCCAAAGTCATTAATTCATAGATGCATAAAAAAAGCTATTTTCAGACAAATCGTCCTAATTATTTATGTATTTTCCCAGGTCCATTGATAGCTATTGAACAAACTAAAGTCAATTCTATGTCTGGCTCAAAAAGTACCTTAGGAAGCTGAATGGGATTTTTTTTCCTACATTTTTTTCCTTAGGCATCTGCTGGTAAGACATGTTGCAGGATAATTAGTGGTTCACTCAATATCCAAATAGACCATATGGATTTGTAAACTGCTTTTCTCAGACTGTGCATTTCTTAATATGGCACCTGTGTAGTTTCCAAAATAAACTGATTTTTCCAGCAACTTGAGATTTCAGTAGAGGATAAGTAATAAAGAATATGCAAGGGATTCTGATTTAAAAATTGATTTTCAGAGTAAGAATGTTACCTACTAGCCAACTGTGATTAGGTACTTGCTCATTTGGACTGGGGGAACAGGAGTGGCCATATCTGAATGTCACATCCTTTGTTTTGGAGGTGCAATTAATGTAGCTATTGGACCTCACTCAAGTTAGTAGTCTAGGCAGAGATGTGGAGTAGATTCATTTTTATGCACAATAAAACCAGCTATCTGATGGTAGAAAAGCTAAAAAACATTTTACTTCAGAAAGAATAGTGCAAGGTACTTTAATAATTTACAGATTCTTCACCTTCCTGCTTGCAAGGGGACTGTTGGTTACTTCAGATACTTTTCTTGATTATGATTTTCATTTTGTTCTGTGCTTTTCTGGTTTTTTTTTTTTTTTTTTTTTTTTTTTTTTTTTTTTTTTTTTTTTTTTTTTTTTTTTTTTTTTTTTTTTTTTTTTTTTTTTTTTAATATCTTTGACTATTTGCACAACGATTTCCCTCTAGATTTTTTTCAAAAACTGCTCTTAGCCCTTCTCTTCCAAATGATGATTGTGTCTGACTCTCACCTTGGGTGCCTAGTGGGAAACAGCAGTCATTGACAGTAGATGACAGTGTAAAGCTTCTATTTTATGTGCTGCCCTGCTCAGATATACTTTTGTGCTCACCTCTGCCGCTAAAATATTCATTTTAATGGTAAATGAAGCATATTTCTAAAACACTGCACACTAGCAGCATAGTTAATGTTGCAAATCCATTTTCATCGTACACCTGGAAGAAATCAGTGCTATTAACTTCCTATTTTCCCCAAGCATTAAATTTACGCAAGACTAAATTAACATGAAATTCCTCTTCAAAAGACTGTGTAATAAATGAATGGGAAAGCGCAGTTAAAAATTTGACTCATACAGCATTTTCACTACTTAAAAAGGTCAGTTTCTACCCACAGCATGCATAGGTAATTAACCACTGGAATACCTTGCCCAGGACAGAGGAGATCTTTCTTATGCTGTTGGGTATTTTGTCAAGGTTTTGACAGCAGAGCTTGGTGTAGGAAATATTGAGTAATTCCACATTCTGTGGTAAGCAAGCAGCAGATGAACCCCATCATTCTGCTTGGACTTGAAATTTATTATTTTAGAACAGGAAAAGGTGAGTAAACATTGTCTGGTGAACTTTTCCCATTTTGTTCTAAGGAATTTATTATTCAGAATAAGCACCCCGAAGCGTCACAAACAAGCACATACATTTCTATACAGGCATTTCCCCTCTGCATCATGAACCTGATAGACATGTCTCCCTTTCTCAGCCCCTGGAATGTCTCCATGCCAACCACTACAAAATCTTCTGACATTAAAAAAAATATATAATCAGAGCTCTGCTTTTACTTAAAACAATCTTATAGGCTGGAGACAAGCAGACTACTCATCAGAATTCAAGGAGCCACCACTCTGTGTACTAGACATGAACGCTCCTCAGATATCAGATTACCACAGACTGCAGGATATAAAGTTCAAAAGGGTCAGGCATCAAAAAATCAGAGCTGAGTTCACCAGTATTTTCAGGGCTGCATGTTATTTGGGCCATGTATGATAACATCCAGTTGTAAGAGCCATTCTCTGAGCAACCTGGTGTCCCTGCCCGTGGAAAGGTTCTGGAACAGGATGGTCTTTAAGGTCACTTCCAACCCAAACCCTTCTAGGATCCTATGATTCATCCTTATTAGACGTGGATTTAACACATTATCACTGATTTTACTCTTCTCCATAGTTTAATTAAAGGGAGGCCTTAGTTATACAGAAGTGTTAAAATCCAGTGCCTCAAGTCCAAAGGGCACAGTGCTGTCCTTTGTCAAGGCTGCCCACTGCTCTGAAAAAGCTCCGCTCATTATCCCAATTAGAAAGCAAAGCAGAGGCTCAACGAAGTACAAGATCTAAGGAAAAATTAACTGATCTCAAGCAGAAAAAAATAAAGAAAAGCTAGCACAAAAACACAGGACGTATTCAAGTTGTGGGAAATAACTTCATTTTGCAAAAAATATATTGGATAAGAAATAAAACATTATCTCAATTTTGTGGTAGTGTTATTAAAACAACACTGTGACACCATTGTGGCGGCCACTTTCTTGGGTTCATACAACTCCTCGGTGGTTCTGGTGGAAATTCAAGATAAATACAAGCTTCTAGTCAGCAAAAATCAGACCCAGGGACAGCTAAGACATGGAAATGCAGTCTCCGTGTAAGCAGCTGGAGGTGTGAGCACACTGGAGTTTAAACCAGCAAGTGCATTGTGAACACAGCTCAGGAAGTCTGCTTAGAAACAGCCATTAATAAAACAACTAGGGAAAATAAAACATGGGAATTTGATGTGAACCATGTGCCAGCCCTGGCCCGCGCCGCCGCTCCCCAGCACCAGGGCCAAGGCCACGGCTGCCGAGCTGCATGTGGCCCTTCAGTGCTCAGCATGGGGCTCTCGCTCAGGCCTGAGCAACCCGTGTTTCACAGCCACTGCTGGGAGGAAAACCTGGCAGTCTCGGGGAGAGATTCAAAGAGACAGCCTGAGACACGCAGAGGGGTGGCCGTGACTGATGCTGACAGAGCCAGGTGGACGAAGCAGGTAGCAGAATGGTAATGCTCTATCTCCAGGATGACAGGAGCTTTCATCCAGCCCAGTTCTTGCAGCTGCTGGACCTAATAAACCAGTGATAAGCCGTGTTGGAAAAAGAAATGCTTCAGCTTCGTGTTTCACCCCCAAATATAACCAGTTTTCACAC
This sequence comes from Melanocharis versteri, assembly GCA_013397845.1. NCBI lineage: Eukaryota > Metazoa > Chordata > Aves > Passeriformes > Melanocharitidae > Melanocharis > Melanocharis versteri. The sequence goes on along the minus strand of VZTG01003474.1, from coordinate 9,699 downwards.
CGGTGGAAGTAACACCAGTGTGAAACGAGCCCTCAGGGTACAGTGAAATCATGAGGGTCTGGAAGGGTCCTTGTAAACCTCCCCGCAGGATCTGCTCCAGCCAACACTGCTCAGCCACCCATCAGAACCAGGGGTGTGAAATGTAGCCAGCTTGTTATTCCTGACTTGGAAAAACAGCTAACCTTGCACTTAAACTATTTTGCGATTTAATTTGCGCTCAACCGCTCACCTACACTGTGGGCTCTATGTATCCACAAAGATGACTAGAGGAGCAGCTCTCCTATAAGGAAAGGCTGAAAGAATTTGGATCATTCTGTCTGAAGAAGAGAAACCTTCAGGGTGACTTGATTGCTACCTTCCTGCACCTTAATGGGTTACAGGAGAGGGACTTTGGGCAGGGGCCTGGAGTGACAGGAAACAGGGAATGGTTTCACGCTGCCAGAGGGCATGGTTAGATGGGATATTGGGAAGGAATTCTCCCCTGGGAGGCCCTGGCACAGGTTTCCCAGAGAAGCTGCGGCTGCCCCATCCCTGGAAGTGTTCAAGGCCAGGCTGGACAGGGCTTGGAGCAACCTGGGACAGTGGAAGGTGTCCCTGCCTATGCCAGGAGATGGAACTGCATAAGCTTTAGGATCCCTTCCAATCCAAACTATTCTGTGATTCTGTGATCCAGAATAGATGTGGGATTCCCCTGGCCTCCTTACTTGGAAGGGGTTCCCCTCCCTGTCACTCCTGGGCGATCTGCACAGCTAGAGATGAGACGCATTTGCAGGTTTATGTGAAGGAAAGCTCGTTCAGTTTCTTCCCTCTGTCCTAGGGGACAGAGGCCTCAGCTCCCCAGAGCTACCACTCAGGCACTTTACAGCAGCATTAAATTCCCACTTTAAAAGGAGAAAGTGAATTATAAGGCAGGGGTCAGTATTTTAACATGTAGTAAGGATCTGGGATTTCTTACAGTAATTACTTTAACCATATCTGTTGGTCTCACTCCTTCCCCAACATTTCTGCCTCCATGAGTGTTCCCCCTCCATCTCTGGACATCCCCTGTGAGGGTCTACAACCCTCTGTGGTTGCAGGAGCCACAGCCAGATGGTCCCGATGTTGGAACACATACCAGTTCAAAAATATTTGTATAACTTTAGTCAAGGGGTTTTATTTGCCTTTCCCCTGGGAAAAGAAATTTTAAGTTTCTTTCCAAAGCATTGTTCCACCAGGTGGGGTCTGATCAACAGCCTGAGAGTAGCCCCAAAGAGATAAAGGCCGTTAATGGAACATCAGTGGCCATCTACGAACATCTACCCCAGCCTCTGCCTCTGGCCGAGTTGGAGACATCTCCTCCGGAAAAGACTGAAGAGAACATCAAGGAATGAAGACCTAATTAACATCAGAAGAAATCTGGATCCAGTAGGAGACCAAATACTAAGAACTTCGCAACTTGAGACCAATGAACACCGACCCAATTCATTCCTGTGAGTTTTGACTGTATTAAAGATCTGAAAAATCCTGTGAAATTCATGTGTCATGGAATGATTCTCTCTGCACACCCTGGCTCTGTGGGGATGAGATGATTTCTGTGGTTCATCCTGCCCAGAACGACATCCTGGCCAGATAATAAAGTAATGCCTTGGCTCTCTAACATTAAAAATGTGTGTGGAGAGTTTTTGTTTTCCCTGCAGTTTCGGTGGCACCGATCCTGGAGGCAATGAGATGCCACTTATGGCACGAACGCTGCAGACAACATCCAGCAGTGCTGATCAGCCGTGTGCTCATAGGGGTGATTTTCTGTAATATTTCTGCTTCTTCACAGTGCCCAGATCATCTCAAAAGCATATAATCACTGGCACGGTAGTGAGCTGTCAGAATTGGAGTGGGATTTACAAGGCAGAGAAGACTGGGATGGAGAAAGATTTCCTGGGTGATCACTGAAGGACTCAGTCCAGTGCCAGACATCAAGGGGTTGAATTTTTAGGAAGAGGCCGGTAGATTTATCCCACACCACCCAAATCAGCATAAACCTGGAGCACCGATACAGGAAATCACCACAGCTACTTTGGCAGAGAGACCATCTGGCACAAGATAAGATGTTTTCTGTTACCTGCATGACATGTAAGTTGCCTTGTCGGCATTCCTGCCTTCCCACTTTCACCTCTGGGTTTCACAAAAGATTCTTGAGGGAAAAATCTGGTTTTCTGTCCTTTCCCACATCACACATTTGAGAAGTTTAATCATTAACATGAGGTGTCTCTGAGCATAAGGAAGTTGGTCTGCAAGCAAATATAAGATGAACACATCTGAAGGTTAACCAATTTCTCTTACTTTCAGTGCTGCATCCAATTAAAATAGAAATCCAAATGATTTGCCTCCTTTCTCATTGAAAGCCTACAACTATACAGAGGCCCAGTGAGCAAATTGCATGATTATTGCTTTTCCCAGAGAAATTGTCCTGTTAAGATGTGATATTAAAGACAGGGCCTGCTGTGCAGAAAACAGGCTAAAGCAAGCCAAGCTTTTGGTTGTTCCATTGTGGTTTGTACTATTTTCCTGCAATATTGTTGTTCTAGCCATGATTGCTAGCTGGCAGGAAAGAAACACTACCTACAAATATTTTGTGGGTAAAAGTTAGGAGTTTGATTAGGTGTAAGAAGAAGAATAGAATTTTATTAAGGAAAAAACAAAACAAAACAAAAACAACAACAACAAAACCAACCAAACAACAACAAAAAAACACCTTTGAACAACAGTTCATTATATATTTAAATTTTGTGGTGATTTTGTTGTTCATGGAAAGTGCCAAACTGGCACTACAGCCATTTCATCCTGTGCTCTCTGGAATATATTTGCACTCCATGCACGTGGTGATGGGGAGGGACTTGCTGGGCAAGGCAGGAGGCTGGGAGAGGCAGCGTCCCTGGGCTGGGGTTGGGTCTGGGGTCACACAAAGCTGCACTCTGTCACATCGTGCCCTTGCCCCATGACATGGCTGGCTGAGCTACGCTGAGAGGGGAGCTGAAATGGTGATCAAAATGAGCGAGCCTCGTGCATAATTCATGAGCTGAGACAAACCTTTGTGCCAGACAAGATCACCTATTGAATTTCTCTTCAATGGACCATTGCTTGCTTGCACCACACAAGATCTATCTCACTCCAGGCTGCCTGAATGGGAGCAGCACCAGCCTCTTGCATTATTCTGAAACAATGCCCAGATCTTTCTTTTAGAGGCAAGTAGGCAATTTGGGCTACAGAGCCCAATCAACCCCTACTTCTTCTTCTTCTAAGGATGCCAGCAGAGCAGCTAATTATCACCTCCTCTTCCAGGATGGGCTCATTGTCAGCTGGGAACCAGGATAAGGACTCTATTCACTCCCCAATGCATTATGCTCAAGGACAAACCAGACTGACATTAGTCAGTACTGACTTACAGAAACTCTCCAACAGGTCTGGAACCAAAGGAACGGTAATGTGGGGGGGAATGGGGAAGAGGGGAACATCCCACAACTCCTTGGAGAGGCCGGGTATCATTAATTTCCCCAGATCCTTCTCCAAAAAGAAACTTCTTGCGGCTTGAATAGAGAAGAGTGAGAAAAAAAAGCAGTATAAAATGTGGACTGGGAAGAAATTCCATGATGGTATTCCAATGACTAAGTGAAAAGTCCAACTCTGATTTCTAAAATAAACAATCCCCTAAATTCTTGAAAACTTCAGTTAAGCCAAACTTTCAATTTAACATGAAAATAAACTTATTTTCTTCTTGTCTTTTTCCCTACTCTTTTTTCCCTCAAAACAACAACAAAGACCAACCTTCCCAAAACCCACCACAAACAAACAAACAAACAAAAAAGCACACAAAAAGGCCCCAACAAAACAAGCAAAGGGGAAAAAAAAAAAAAAAGAAAAGAAAAATTTAAAGATTCATGTGTCCTAGATTTTTTCTTCAGACCTTTGAGTCTGGGGGTCACCAGAGTCAACTGAAACCCAAGTCCAAATGATCTCGTTAGAGACATCCAACAGGGAGCACAGAGCAGGGAGATGAAATCCCACGGACACAAAAAGAGCAGCCCCAAGCTGACACACCAGAAGGAGGCACTTCAGAGGGGAAGAAAACAATGACGGCATCTTCAACCTGCCCTGCTGCGAAGAAGCTGAACCTGGGAATGAGTAGTTTCCCTCATGTAAGCCAGTCTTTTCATGATGCAATCAGGTGAGGGCAGCTGGGTGTAGAGGAAAAAGGCTGAGCTGTTAGTTAGCTGGATCTACTTTATTTTATTTTCCCCAGGCAAAGCAAAAGAAAATGTCTTACTCTAGATCATGAACCCTACACATTTATCAACTGTTCCCTGCTTGCAACACATCGCCATTTATCTTTCCCTTTGTGCTTTGTTTGGGGTAAGAAAACATTTGAAAACTGCACGTCTACGTGCACTTCCCTGTTGCTGTTGTCTTATTTTATTTTCATTAATATGTGTACTCCAAAAGGTGCCAAGGCTAAAGGGCCACGTCTCCTGCAGGGGAGAGCTCCTAGAAGTTAATGTAGATGTAGTGTAATGTAAAGTGTTACCTCTGGTTTGCACCAGCAGGGGATTTGGCCCACTCCACCTGAACAGTGTACGAAGTACAGTTCTGCTTTTCAGGATCAATCAGAAAGCTGCTATAAAAGTTTTGGCAGGCTTCAGAGGTTCATGGGGAAGTGGCAGGTGAGGGAAGCAAGGGGTTTTGCTTTATGCTGATGAAAAATGCTTCACTGCAGCTCTGGGCCTTGAAGTCCTGAATTTACCCAAATTATCCCCAGGGTAGCAAGAAGGGCTTGCAGTGAGCTCACTTTTCGGGAATTCAGGAGAGCAGACTTTGTCTTCTTCAAGGGCCTACTGGTTAGCATCCCATGGGGCAGAACCCTGGAGGGCAGAAGGGCCCAAGAATGTGGTTGAATTTAAAGGATCCCATCCTCCAAGCTCAGTAGCAATGCATCCCGAAAAGGAGGGAATTACATAAAAATGCCAGGAGATCTTCAAGTATATGGAGCTGCTGTGCAAACAGAAAATAACAGAGAGGAAGAAACTGTTAAAAATCAGATCCATTAAAGAAAGTCTGGTTTGGGGGCAGATGACGTTGCTCTTTGCTGATCATCCCACATGTTTGTCTGAGAGGTTTCCCGAATGACAGGTCTGTAAACATTCTCCAAAGTGATAAAAAGTGATGCAGTTTCTTAACTTCAAAAAATGTGCATGTTTGTTTCCATTAACCAAATTCACACTCTGTGGAAAAGTACTGTAAGACAAAGCTCAAGAAGGAGAAGTCCACAAAAGTTCAGTAGAAACAAACTGTCTGCAACTTGAGGAAGAGGAACACAGGAAGCTTGTTGTACTTCCCTGAGAAAGGAATGAAACAAAGAGTGGAGTGGCACAGAGGTGTTGCAGTCATGCTCTGTTTAAACAATGGAACTCATGGGAACTAAGCCAAAAGAATGGACTAACCAGTGACCACACGTTGTTCCATTAACTCAAAAATACAAATCACTTTTCACATCCTCGCCCACACTACTGAAGTAAAATCTGTACATGCTTTACATGTATGACTCAAGACAGTCAAACTCCACCTAAACATGAAATGACATCAGCTGAAACTTTATCTTTTCCCCACCCTCAGCAATATAAATAAAGCTGAAGAGGGAAGGGACCTTAGAAGAGACTCCACTTTTGTATCCCAGGATGGCTGGTGGGCTGTCCCCATCTCCTCTCCCATAAAGATGCCGACTGGGTAAGTTTTATTCCCTGGTAATACTATTGCTTATGTATTCTGATATCAGTGGATGTATCAGTGGCAGTTTCTGAACTTCACTCTGCTGCAGCAACCAATAAATCTCACTGTTTGTGAATCTGTCACTCCGAATGTGACCAGACTTACAGTGTTGAAACCACACCATTTGTGGATTTGGGATCATGAAAGTCGTAATGTTACCAGACTTACAGTGCTGAATCGTTTGCTCTAAAATATTGTCTGTGAATCTGTATTGTGAAGGTCTCCCAGGGATTTGGACAGACAGATAACACAGAGAAGGGGAAGGTCTAACTGCTCCCAGAGCTGTTAGCAATGTTATTGACTTACCAGTGCAACATTTCTTCTTTAAGGTGACAATTGCTTTTCATCTGCTATATTTGGAGCTCCGTAAATGTGCCTTTAAGACTGAAGATATTCAGGGCCAGCTCGTATCTTCAGCCTTGCTATACAAAGCTGTAACAGCCAAGATGCTGTATGGTGGTATATAGGTACCGCACACAGAGACAGCCTGGCAAAAGCATGGGGAGAAGCTTGCATGACAGCTGGCTCCATCTAGTCACATTTGACTCATTTCATAACAACTGAAAAGCCTTATGTTGAAATATTTGTAAGCAAAATCCCTGGTCTGTTAAAGCTAGTTAAAGATAGTGGCTGCAATCTGAAGGCATAGCTCGTGCAGCAACTCGGGAAAACTCGTTAGACTTTGAAAAGAAGCACATTTAATTGAATCAGAGAATCACAGAAGCATGGAATCATAGAATCACAACGTGGTTTGGGTTGCAAGGGACCCTTTAGGACCATCCAGTCCAACACCCCTGCAGTGAGCATGGTTTGTGACATATCAGGCTGTATCTTTGCATCCATACTTCTTCCACCCAAAGGCACAAGCTGGATGTTGTCCTCCTCTACTTTCTGAAGCCAGAATTATGTGTCACAGCCAGTGCTGGGATCCCCCTGGCAAACAGCAAGGCCACACACACAACCGTCTGCAGCACTGAGAAAGTCTCTAAACTTTGTTTCTTTCCTTGTGACCCATTGCTGTCCTGACTCATTTACTTCCTGGCCGTGACTAGATCATTGATGGACTTCTTGCACTAACCACAGTTTGGAAAGGGTCCTATCATCTTTGGGACTTGGAGACCTGGACATGCAGTGCTGCTGCAACATTGAAATGGCGGGGGAAATACCAAATTCTGCTACATGGGACTGCCTCTGCAGGTCCCATTTACAGGGGAGGTAAAGGCAGGAGCCCCAAGGGCTTCTCTTTGCTTGCTTCGTGCAGGCAAGTGTTGAATGTTTTTGTGGTGCACAGAGCAGGATCCTCCTGTCATGGAAGGGACTGTAGGAAAAAACCTCACTCTTCAGCAAGTAAATATCTAAGAGAAAAAGATCACATTACAGCCTCCCGTCAGGATGTTCTTCTTGCCATTGTTTACAAACTGCAGGCATCTTTACTGCTGTTTTTTTTCCCATGAGATGACACCTAGGAACCTAAAAGTGTCAGATTAGATGTCTGGAAAATTTGCAGGCTGCTTCAGGACACTGATTTATATTCAATCCAGTCCTTTCCAAGAAATTGGTTCTTCCGAAAAGTATAAAGCTAAAATTACCTCAATAACAACAAAAAATGTCATTTTCACTATACTAAAAGGAATGTGACTGAAGGACCCTGTCAGTTTGGAAACTTGTGATGTATTGAAAGTTTCTGTGGAGACCTAACTATTACTCTCTACTTCCGTCAGGCCACACAAAAATAGGATACTATTGAAAAAAAAATCCTAAGGAAGCAGATAGTATCATCATCGTATCTTCTCGTTAGGAGTCAGATAGGCTTAGATTTTATTTGACTAATATCTTTCACGTATGATACAAAACCAATGACATGGATGTATTAGGAAAAATTTCTTTACTGTGAGGCTGGATGAGGCCCTGGTTGCCCAGGGAAGTTGTGGATGTCCCATTTCTGGAAGTGTTAAAGGCCAGGTTGGATGGGGCTTGGGGCAACCTGGACTAGTGGAAGGTGTCCCTGCCATGGGCAGGGGATGGAACGAGATGATCCTGCTTTCCAACACAGGCCGTTCTATGATTCTGTGATTCAAATACAAAAAAAGACTTTCCTCTGTTCTCTGAGCCCCAAAGTCAGTATTAGAAGGAAATTATGGAAAGAGAGTGCCACATTACACCCATTGGCCTGTTTTGCCTTCTTTTACCCCTTGGGAGTGAGGTGCAGAGAAGGCAGCAGCTTTAAAAACTTTTCTATTCTATACTGTGAATGTAGGAAGCTGTTTCTTCACCATACACCTCCATGATGCATTCTGGGGAAATATATCTTTTCAGGAGCCAGCCACACGCATTTCAAAGCTTTTATAGGCGCATCACACTTTTCTGCACTTTTTTTTGGACATGTAGAAGCAAGGGAGAAGTCATTTACAGCTCTCCAGTCTGGGCCATCAGTGTTATGTTAGATGTACCCTGGAGCCCTTTTAACCCGCAGAATTGTTTATAAGTTTCCCTGAGAAACCTTTTACTGGTAGAAGATAAAGACAAATGTACTGCTTCCAGCAGAATCTCTGCTTCCCCTTTAGCTGAAGGTAAGACCAGAGAAGTGTATCAATCATACCTTTTTCTAAATATACACACATATAGACATTTAAACTGAAAACACTTGCTTTCAGAGAATTGAAATGTCTTCTTTTCTGTCTGAACCAGTAACATAAAAATACCTCTCAATAATATATTTACCAGTCTTCAGTTTCAGCATTTCTAGCATCTTAACTTGGAGATCAGGTAATCCGGCCTGTGTATAAGCACATCCTGAAACCTTTTAATTTGTCTATTCCACCACGGCTTTGAGGACTTCCTGTCCCTCATTTTTGGGGAAAGTTATGAGCTTAAGAAATGCTGCTTCTCTGGGCTGTGGACATACAAGACTCGCCAGCACAGCTGTGCGGAAAAGTCCTCTCCAAGGACACAGATCACAGAATTTTTGGTGGTGGAAGTGGCCACTGGAGATCATCCAGTCCAGCCTCCCCTGTAAAGCAGACTCGTCTCAAGCAGGTTTCACGGGATCATGTCCAGATGGGGTTTGAGTATGTCCAGAAAAAGAGACTCCACAACTCCTCTGGGCAGCCCGTTCCCATGCATGGGACCCTCACAGTGAAGAAGCTTTTCCTGCATTACGGTTTCTTCCCATTGCCCTTGCCCTGTCAGGTGGCACAGCAGAAATGAGTCTGCTCCTCTCCCCTGCTGCTTCTTCTCCCACGACCCTCACCTCTTATCCCTTCTGTACAGAGGGCTCTTTTGGAAGATAAGGTATTCGTGCAGTCTCAAAGCAGACAGCATCTCTGAATCATCCTCACAGACACAGGAAAAAGTTCTTTCTCCCTGGTCCTCAGCCATTTCCCTTGTTAAGCTGGGCTGAAACAGTCCAGTGAGTGGCCAGAGGGAGAATCTTCCTCCTTGTTGCAGACAAAAGTCTCATAACAATTTAATATTGGCTTTGGTTCCCAAGGAGATGAAGACCAGCATGACCCTCCACATTTCTTTAGGGGTTTTGCTCACACTCAGGTATTGCCTGCTCCTTCCCTGGATCTGTAGCTCCATGCTGGGAGATTTCTTCTCTTGAGCACACATCTTCTTCTACCACAGTTGCCTCTTAAGCAATAAGTTTAAATCTGCTGGTTTTTTGTTGTCGTTGTTGTTTTTGTTGTTGTTGTTTTGGTTGTTGTTGTTGTTTTGTTTTGTGTGTTGGGGTTTTTGGTTTGGTTTGGTTTGGTTTGGTTTGGTTTGGTTTGGTTTGGTTTGGTTTGGTTTGGTTTGTCTTGGGTTTTTTTTGGGCTTTTGTTTATTTTTTTTTTTTAATTTCCACTAATAGTCCTGAAATAGTCCTGAAAACTTTAAATCTGCTGGGTTTTTTTGGGGTTTTTT
>VZTG01003473.1:1047420-1099637 GCA_013397845.1 Melanocharis versteri | reverse complement strand
TCCTCTCCTCTCCTCTCCCCCTTCTCTCCACTCTGCCAGAGAAATAGCAGGAACCACGTGAATGAGATCATCTGCTCCAAAATTACTCACAGTGAATTAATCACCCAGAACGGCAGCAACCGCAGTGGGAGTGAGCCAGGGTCACTGGGAAGGAGCTGGTGGCTTTGGGAGGAGGAAGCAGCCCTGCATCAGCAATGGGGCTGCTTGGGTGAAGATGCTGGAGGGAAGGGCCCTCGTTTTCCTTGTCTGCTGCTGACCTGGTGCCTGTGCAAGGCGTGTGCTGTGGCAGGTGTGTGCAGAGCTGAGAGAGCACTGCAGTGTGCCCAGCCAGTATTTCCTCCCAGGAGGGCATGGGGAGCAGGGAGTGTCAGGAGGTGAGCAAGGTGGTCTGGCACTGCATCCCTGCAGAGATCACATTGCTGTGCCAGGGAAACAGCACCAGGTACATGGGAGCAAGGCTAGAGCTGTCAGTGTCCTGATGGAGAGCCTGGCTGCAGCCTTGGAGGGGCCATTTGCCAACAGGGATCCTCCTCTGCCAGCTCCCTCCACAGAGCCAGTGCTCCACAGCACCAGGGTGAGGTTCAGGCTGATAGAAAAGTGCAGCCGCCAGAAAACATCAAATTACTTCCCTCTGTCACCATAAAATAGAAGTGCTTATCCTGCTGAGAGAACAAGGCTTCTCCCCAGCACAAAGCCAGCCCTGAACTAGGTGAATATTTCCCTGCCCTTTGCCTTCCTGCTGCCTGGCAGAAAAGCAGGCATGGGCAGGGAGGATGGTGCTGCCCTGGGAGGATGCTGCAGGCTAGCCCTGCTGGCCTGGGGATTGCAGCCAGCATCTGAAAAGCTGTTGAAAAAGTGTTGCCTGGATCAGTCTGTAATGGCAGGTGACCACAGCCATGGTGACAAGGACACTTTCACAGCAGTGTGTTACCACACTACTGCTCAATCAATGTTTAATGCCCACGTCCATGGTGCCTGCGATGCTCTCGGAGGTGCAGCTCCTCGGTACCAACCTCAGGTACCCTGGTGCATGATGCTGCCCCAGCTTTGCCTCGTTCTCTCCAAATGAAAAGTGCAAAGGTGAAAAGGTCCTCGGGACCTGGCACGAGCTGGAATTGCCCAGACTGAGCCAATTTAGGACGCCGTGTAAACCCCCGCAGGAATAATGCAACCGAGCTGGGCTGGAAAGAGCAAAGCAGCAAACGGAGCTGGGAAGAGCGAGCCATTATCGAGCGGTGGGTGAGCCGGCAGCACTGCAGCGGGAGGTGACAGGGAGCAGACCGTTCCTCCTTCTGCCGTGTCAGCTGTGACAGTGCCTGGCCCCGGCGGGGTCTCGCAGCCTGCACGGGAGGTGGCACAGATCCGGTGCACAGACACAGCAGAGAAGTGTTTCTGGTGCCGCGGATCTGACCTGCAAACACCTCAGTGTGTGCTTAGTATTTTGCTCCCTGTCTCAGGCTGCTCCTTCCTTCTCCCAGCTCCCAGCCCCTGTGGTTCATTTAATGACATGTGGTCTATACCCATGTTCACCTGGCATGGACCTGCATTCCCTGTAGATAAAATGATGTTCACATGCTCAGGTCTGGCAACAGGAGCGAGTTATTTCCCACAGAGGGTCTCAGAGCACTTTGCATTTGTCACTCTGCTTGCAGAGGTGCAGAGACAGGAGCAGGTTTGTTCAATATCACCTGGCGAGATGAGCACTTGCTGCTGGGTGATGGCACCAAGGACGAGCTGCAGGGAGCTGCTGCACAGGGACCTCGGGGCCAGCACTGCCTGCATCAAGCCAGAGACACTCGTTTCTTCTTTCCCAGGTATTTTTGCAGGCAGTGCTGTTTTGATAGCATGACATTGCCCATCACACAGCTGGACAGGGATGCCCCCCTGCAGCTGGAGACAGCCAGCTCCATTCGGCTCTGAGCTCAGCTCCTGCTCCCAGAGTTGGCTGCCAGCTGAATAAAGCCACATAATCAGAGACATCAATGCGGAAAAACATTTGTCCCAGCTCCTGCCCTCTCTGCTACAGCAATGATGCTCACTCAAAACCAAACATTTGTCTTGCACAGATACATCCACTGCACACCAGGACATGATGTCTGTGTGTCTGGATTAATTTGTCAGGTGGAAGATGGATATTTGTGGATACAGTCACAGGTGGGAGCCCCTGGCAGCCCCTGAGCCCCCAGGCCCCCACCACCATAAAGCCACATTGTGTGTCCAGCTGGGGCTGTGGCCATCCAGGCACTGACAGAGCCCTGTTCAGCGCATTAATCCCACCCAGCATCCCCCCAGAGGAGCTGGGCTGTGGTCCCTGCAGCTCTAAGATAACCAGGAGGTTGCTTTCCCAAGTGAATGTTTCTGTGGTGTGTCAGTGCTGGGATCAATTCAAAACAGGGATGCTCAGACACGCGCTTCCCAGCAGGAGTGAGCATGCAGAACAGGAGAACTCCCAGCGAGGGGTGTCTGGATGTGCTCAGGGCTTCTTTTGGGGTTTTAGGAATACTAGGGAAATTAGATTTTTTTTTGGACCTTTTTTTTGCTTTCTGGAAAATTGCATGCCTTAATGAAATGCTTGTGTGTGGGCTCTAAGTCGTCAGCAGCCCAGATAAAGTCCAAATCCATTTTGTTCATGTTTTGCCTGTTTCAGAGAATCCAAACTATTTCAGGGGGATTTATGCCCATCATAAAATCAAGCTCCTGTCCCAAAACAGCCATAAGAAGGTACAGCCGAAAATATAAAGGTTTAATAAAAACTTGTGGAGTAATTTGACTCTTAATCCCAAACACAATCTCTCCCCTCAAATAACTGCAGTCCCTGCAAGATTAAATTCTCCCTACGTATTGTTTTTAAGTCTGATACCTTCTACTGAGCTTAGCTGGGTTTTAAGTTCTTAAATCATGGCTCTGTAATTGCACATCTTATTCAGTTTGTCATGCAAAGAGTCCCCAAGGAAGATTTTGGAAAGATTTCTCCATATCTGGCAGTAGGGTGTGACACGTGTCTGTATCTTGAAGCTGCACAGTGCAGGGAATGCAAGAGGTCGATGTTTTTGAAAAGCAAGAGGAGGCTGTGGCTTGTTCTCATTTTACCTCTGAGCAGCAGGTCCCAGGAAAATCAGGACAACTGCAGACTGTCGTTGAACTGGGTGCTTTATAAATGGTGGGGAGTGTGTTCCTGAGGCAGGAAGGGCTTGGGGAAAGGCAGGACTAGTCACCCCCTTCGCCCTGAGCTTCTCTTTCTTCCAGTAATTAGCAAAATCCCAATTCACAATGGATAACTGAATAGAAGTTTTAAGCATGGGCTACAAGGAGAAACAGGCAGTGATAAAAAGAGGCCTGAAACTCAGGAGACCTGGTGCAGCACCAGACCCTCTCAGATGACCTCCAGCAAGTCCTTTGATCCTTACATCCCCCTGGAAACACTGAAGAGGAGATGTCCCTCTCCACTGCTCTCATCAGCCTGGGCTGCAGCCCCCGGGGGTGATGCATGAGCTCCAAATGATGGTCCACATCCAGCTGGAGCTGTGGAGCCAAGGACACAGAGCTTGTAGCACGGGATGCCCACATCTCCTTTCTTTTTTGGGTTTCCTCAGGCTGGCAATGTGCAGGGCTCCCTTCCCAGGGCTTAGAAAATATCCCTCAGCTTTATTGCAGTTTGCCTGGACAAAAGCAGGACCCTGCAAAGGACTGGCTATGTTGGCTCTGTCCATGAAAATGTCTCCAAAATAGCTGCTTCACCTGCTCCCCTGGGGCTTGCTGGAGAAACGCTCTGGAAACGGTGCCACTGCAACAAGCAGGTCCTGTCTGCATCTCGCTCACTCAGCAAAACGTCACAACCTGGTTATATTTAAGTCCTCAGCTTGAAAATCATTGTTGTAACCTCCCCTGCGATCTGCCTGGGCAGTGTCATAATTAATGGTGCCCTTGCTCAGAGTACAAGTGGAACATGTGATGGCTCAGCGAGCTATAAATCACGACAGAGTTTCCATCTGGTCCAGCATCTATTTATACCTCACCAGCCCCAATTAACTTTGAAACTTGGGGCTGGTGATTAAGGAGAAAAATGGTTCTTGAAAAGTGTGATGGGATATGTGGCGATGTGGATGGGAAAGAGATGGTGGAGGCCGCTCACTTCTCCACAGAGGGAACTGCATAGCCCAGTGCTCCAGAGGCCACTGAAATGCAGCTCCTGAGACCAGGCTGGCCTCTGAATCAGTTCAACAGCAGCTGTGAGATCCCATGGGACACACAGAAGTTCAGAACTGATAGTAACTCCTGGATCCTAACACACATTCCCTAGAGGCAGCCAGCTATCTGCCTCCCCCAGGCACTGCCAGCCATGCCTCTGGTCCTCCAGTGGCTCTGCTGGGCCAAGGGGGTTGTAGATCAGGTCCAGCAGAACAAGAAGAATGAGCTGTGGGATGTGGGACTAAGCTCTGTGGGGTGAGAGTCTCTTCCATGAAGGAGCCTGGTCCATTTTGCTGCCAAACATAACAGGTCATCCCCAGTACTGAGATTGGGAACTGAAGCACAGCATGAGACAGCCAAGGGAACCCAGCAGAGTCCTGAGAAAATGGCACATTATCATCCTGTGTGCATCCAGATTCCTTCAAACAGGGGCACAAAACTGAGCCAGGAGGGCTTGGCCCGATTTGAGAAAGCCCCTCAGCAAAGACTTTGGCACTGCCTCCCTCAGAAAGCACAGAGGGTTTCGTCCTGCTTTGTAGCCCAGCAGAGCCACTTCCCTGATGCACACATCAGGTGGCAGCTATTGAGTTGGAGAGCACAGCCTGACCCGGTGCTTGACAGCCCTGAAATGCCTGGAGAAGCCTGAATTCAGCAGGTTTCATCCTGCTCTGAGGAAGGTCACAGAGGTGAGGCTGAAACTGTGGATTGGTCTCTGCAAGCACCACAGCCCTGTGGCAGGGGTTTCCTACATCAGCTGAAGGCTCTGCAGGGTGATGGAGTGGCTGGGAAGGGTGCAGCAGGCACGCACATCTCTCTCCCCATCCTTGCTGGATCGAAGCCCCAGCAACGGGCACAGTGCAGAGATGCTGTGCTATTGCCCCTTCCTAAAGAGAGTAAAAATCTGTGCCTGGTTCTCCTTCCCCATCCTTTACTCCCTCACGTTTTCCATCTTTTGCTCTTGCAGCACTATGCCTCCTGGAGTCCTGGCCAGCTCCCAGCTCAGGTAATTACACGCTGTCTTCCAGTATTTGAACAGGATATTTGTTCTCCTTGGTTTCCTGTCCTACACGCCTGTGCAGGGCTGCAGGCAGCCTGTCACCCTGAGCGAGTGTATTTCCCTGGCAAAGTGCATTTCCTAGTGAGTCCAGCTCCAGCACTAAGTGGGCATTTTGTAAACATGGGATTATGCAGATGCCCTCCCCAGGGAGTCCAGGTGGCCTCTAGGACCTCCTGGGCCAGACACAGGTGTGGAGCTGTGGCACTATCCATATTCCCACTTCAGCAGGACAACATTCAGCCTGGATCTGAAAACTCCCAGACACCCAGCTCCCTCTTTGGAAGGCTGTTTGTGGCTCACTCCATGTCACCTCTTCTTGCTTGGTATAAACTTTCCTTTTTGCTTACGTCAATCATTTACAGACGCGATCTCCAGCACGGACAGCTCATACCTGGCAGGAGGGTCAGAGAAAGGGAGTTAATGTACATCTGCCCTACTTTAAAATCCCACCAGGTGATCGTGAACAGAGCAGTAGCATAGAGCCCTGTGCCAGCACTCCAGGAGCTCTGCTGAGCCAGGGATCCACCACCTGCCTCTGGGCTTGTTCCCACCACACTCCCAGGTGCAGGTGGATCACCATGTTGGAGCTTTCTCTGTGGCAATAGGAACAAGCTCTAGGGAAAAAAAAAGTCCTACTTTCTAGCAAATCAGATCTGTTCCTGTGCTTTATTGGACTCCCTGTACAGGAATCTCGAAGAAAGTTGGCAACAATTTACTTTTTTTTTTCAGAGTTTCTAGAGCGGGGATGTCTCGTTAACCAAAGACTGCAGGGAGAAAGAAAAGTTCTTAGAGGAAAAAGTGGAGCACAGTTCTGTTTCCTGAGGGAGGAAGGAAAATGCCCTGGATGGTGGAGCTCAACCCTACTCTCCAAGAAACAACTTTGTCAGTGCTACCTGTCCACTGCACAGCCTGTTAAACTCACCCTGCCTTTAGGCAGGAAGGAATTGATTTTTCTGGCCAAGCTGGACTTGACATTCCACCCTTTTGATACGAAGAGTTCTGGGGCTCAGTCCCTTCAGCTCTGTGATGTGCACATGAAGCAGTGCAGCAGGTTATCAGCCCCACGCAGCTGCACTGGAGTCCCAGTCTGCAGAAGGCCAGGCAAAGGGCAATCCTAAGCTGCCAGCTCCTTCTGTCCAGCCTCTGCTGGCTGTGTCACAGATCTGGGCTTTGCTGCAATCCTCACAGTGCTATCGGGCTGCAGCTCATTACTGTAAACCCCTAGAACAGGAGCTGCATTAGAAAGCCACATTTTCCTTCTTGGGAAGGAACTCACTGGTAAGCAGTTCAGAAGATTGGCATTCTTTTTTTTTTTTTTTTGCAAAGTTTCTGGATTTGAGCTGGGTGGCAGACAGGTGCCAAGCAGCCTGGGAACCAAGAAAGATGCCTGGCACAGGTTTGCTCCATGTGCAGCAGTGATAACCCAGAGCAGCTTCTCTCCGCCGCCGGTCTCAGCTTCCCAAGTGAAGGGAGTGCTCCAAGACGATGATTAGGCTGGGCCTGCTATTTTCTCACTCGGCTCCCACGAGGCTTCCTCACTCTGGTGCTCACAGAGTCTACTGGCTCATAGCTTTCCTGTGCTCAGGACTGCTTGGGGATATTATAATCCCAAGGGCTGAGCCCTGGGGCAGGCAGAGCAGATGGCTGTCTCCAACAGCAAGAAAATTAAGAGAGGAAAGGGAGAGGGTAGAGGACAGTAAAATCTGTGATGCCCTCAGTGCTCATTGATAATAGTTTCCTCTTAAAATGGCAAATTCTTCTAGTTCAAGGGCAGTTCTACCAGTAAAGAAGGCAATGGACCACAAATGGGAGAGAGGCCCTACAGAAAGCAAACACCAGTTCCAGGCTATCTTGTGCAGCCATGGTAGGGAGCAGTGTGCATTCCACGGCCATGCTGTGGATGGAAGGCAGACTCAGCCTTGTGGCATCTCATGGGGAAACCAGGGGTGTCTGAGCTGCAGAAGAGGAATGAGATTGGCAGAGGAATCAGCAGTTTGATGGACACTGTGCTGTCCGGGGAGTTGGGCTCCAAATCTGCTCAGATAAACTGAGGTGCAAGGGGCTGCACATGCACGTGTTCCACCACCCCAACACAACACCGAGTCAATCTGTCACTGTGAGCCATCTCCTCTCTCTCTTTAGGAAGGCTTCTTCAGACTTCCGTGAGGAAGCCACTGAGGATGAAGTCGTTTTGCCCCGTGGAGATGGCGGTTGTGTGAACTGGGCAGACTGAGCAGCCCTTGGCTTCAGCCATGGGAGACACTGGTGGCCAGGCACTTGCAGGACACCGTGCAGTGCCCCCACCTCACTTCAGAGCCCGCACTCAGCACCCCTGCGTGGGGTGGCATTTGCTACCAGCCTCCTTCTCCCGGAGCTAATTTGCAGCCTTGCTTTGCAGAGCAGCCACACATTGAGGCTGTGCTTGGGGACGGCTGGTGGCAGATGGTGTGCGTGTGGTGGCGAAGCAGTGCCACGTCACAAGCTCTCTGAGACATTTGGCCGGGCTTCCTGACAGCCGCGTCCCACCACCCAGGAGTTCAGCTTCCTGGCAAAGCCACTCCTCCACTTCTGAGGATTGCTCCTGTCCTTGTCAGCGGGCAGAGCTGGCACCAAACACTCTCTTTGCTTCCTTGCAGGTGAGAGGCTCCTTGGCTGGTGGGGCAGCCTCCTGCCCAGGGCCAGAGAGATCTGCCCCACAGCCGAACAGGGAGCGATGGTCCTTGCCAGTCTGAAACACCCCCACCTGTTGCATCACATCCTAAACTGCACTCTGTGTTCCCTCTGGTGAGGAATATCTTATTCCCATGCTTTTGGATAAAACCCAGCACAAATAAACCATAACTGATGGTAGAGATGACAAATAGTGATGATCATGGGAATAGTGGCATTACTGCTGCTCCAGTGTTTCTTCTGATTTCTTCCTTTATTTAGATATATGTGCAGAGAAGAGCGCAGAGGTTTGGTCAGGGAGAAAGAAGTGGGCAGATGAAGAGGCATTGAAGGGGTGTATTATGAAGGACAGTAACACCAGTCCTGTGACAATTAGAAGAGTGTAACAGCCTGGGCAGTCTGAGCTCACCTGCTCAGGAGCCCACTGTGCCTTGTCTTACTGCCTGCTGGTCACCAGCTCTGTGCAGCTGCACTGTGGACTTGTCATCACTGAGCTTTTGGGGTGCAGTTCCCAGGACACTGCCCTGATCCCTTACAGTTATTGCCTGGGTTAATGCCATTAACCACAGAGCCGTATGTGCCACAGGAGGTCCCCAGGCACTGTGACAGGGTTGTCACGTCACGCACAGATCGAGGCTTGGCTGCCATCCTGCCCGCCATGGGGCTCCCCCAGGCCCGAAGTGCAAAATGACAGCTTTGTCAGATGAATGCAGTGTGATAATGCTGTAACGGGTCTTGATTGTGGCTCCTACGGTCACAGACGGGCTTCAGAAGAGCAAGGCTGCAGCCTCTCCTGCTCCCCTCCCTGCCTGCCTTTAGATGGCATTCACCATCAGCTAGAACCGTGCCTGGCAGTCCTGGTGACTGACAGCTCTTTCACCGGCACTGCTGCACCCTGGGGAAAGGTTTTATCCCTCTAGCCTGCAGCTTTGGCTGCAGAAATGAACTCCCTGAGCACTCCCATTAGACTGAAGGACAGGATCATCTGAGACCTGGGCCTGTTTGCAGCACAGGATCAGAACAGCCAGAGAAGTAGATGGCAGGATTTATTTGAGTCCAGCCTGACAGGGGTGTAGATTTGCCTCTATTCTTACTCAAAGGTCATTAAATTAAGATTTCATGAGACCCCACACTGCTATAAATGTTGCTGAGCTCATTTCCCACACTGGGCAGTGATTAATCTCACAGCCTTGATAAAATGACTAAGCTAAAAATGTCACCCAGTGTCACTGAGTTGTAAGGTAGAAGGAACAGGAGACTGACACGATGGATTTTCCTACCAAGGGAAGCATTAATAAATGGTTTCTTTCTGATGTTCTCATTAGTTCTCTCTCATTCATCCTCAGGACCTGCCAAGCACAAATGACACCACCATTCTGCACCAGAATGGAGAGCAGATGCCCCCAGGCAACCTTTCTGCACCCAAACCCCCATTTCTATCTCACCCTGCTCAGTAGCTGATGTATTCAAGGGGAAGCAAGCAAGATATCAGAGTACCTCAAGAACCTTTTACTGTCACATCCAGCCTTGTCTCCTGAATTTTTTTACACTCTGGCAGGAATGGTTTGGAGGAGGCAAGTGGCAGCACTACAGTTCTCAGACAAAACCCTTTTTCTCTCCTCATCCAGCAGCGCAGGGGGTCACTTATGAAAAAAAATTATGTCCTGGATTCATTTCTCTTCCTTTCTGTCTGTGAGGAGATTGTAGACTCCTCTACTTTCTTTGAATCTAATCAAGAATATATTTTTTTCCTTGAATCCTTACTCCCAGGAATGAATGCCAAAGAATTAGTCCTGTTGCTTAGTTGTGACTGATCATGAATCACAATAAATTGCTTCTGTTCCTTTATTGGACATGCTGGCTGGGTCCTGGTATGTGTTATTAAATTACTGCTCTGACAGAGAAGAAATAACAACTGAGTGGTGAGTGAGTGCCGTAGAAAAGAGGCAAATTTGGGAATGTTGTAGGACCACGGTCTCTGTTTTCCCTGATAATCAGGAAAAAGTCATGTGTAGGAGATTACTTCGAGCAGGAAGCAGAGCAGTGGGCTTTGAGGATTCTCCCCCAGGGTTTCTGAGCACCCCAAAATCCCAACCATGTGTGAGGGCTGTGTTCACAGCAGTGCCAGGGTACTCTGTGCGTGTCAGGCAAAGTTATTCTGCTTGGGCTGTATCAGGTGGATCGAGCAACAGAGCAACGTGGAGCAGAGAAATAGAGGAGCCCTAACACAACACTCCAGTGCTGCAGAAGGCTTCATACAAGCAGAGATATGGCTGATCACCATAAAGATTGTTCAGAGGAGAAGAATTAGCCAAGAACTGGAGGTGAACGGAGGTTAAACATAGGCTGAGGGAGGCCCTGTGGGCATCGGGATATCAGAAAGGTGTATGTTTCTAAACCACTTCTGTGTGGAAGGAGCACAAGCTATGCTTGAGCCATTTTCTGTTTTTTTTTTCCTCTGAGTGAGCTGTTCACAACTTTCTCCAGGGTCGAATGCAGAATCACAACACTTCTGAATATTACAGCAAAGCAATTAAATGAAGGGAGAAACAGTGGGCGCAGAAAAGTGCAAGTGTGTATAGAAACTTGCATCATTGCAGCTTGCTGAGCAAATCTGCTAAACCACAAATGAGGAACAGGAAAAGAAAAGCAACTTGACATTGCACCTTTATGTGCACGTGCAGATCCCGTGGTTACATCAGCTTGACAAGATCAGAAATATTTGCCTTCTGCTCTTCCATATTGCTATTCTGAGGAGCTTATTAACACTGAAGTATCAGCTTTCCCATCCCTCTTTGCTTTCCCGTTGTGGTAGCAGTGTTGCTGTACCCTTGTTTAAGGTAACAATAAATGAACCAAGATCAGCTTTAGGATGTGGAAACTCTTCCTGAGATCCATCTGTTCAGATTCCTCATTTCCTCGCACCATCACAGGTACAATACAAGCCCTAAAGAAGGACATTGATGTGCTGATTCCAGACAAATCAGTTAGTCTGTTAAATTATACCTTGTCTCCTGCACTGCCAAGTTTGCCCTCCCTCTGTCTGCAGCTGATGGGTGCAGTTTGAGAGCATCTCTGGGACATCTAGTGGCTGGTAGCACTTGTAGTTCAGGGCTTACAGCAGTTTTGTGGTGCTTCCTCCAAGAAATCTGTCAGAAAACTGATTTAAACCAAAAAGACACACTCTGCCTCTATTCCTGGGGCTACAATGACTTCACCCCTTATATATTCCTGTTTGCAAAATGTTTAGGTGTGCATTTGTGACGACTTTGTTATTCCTTTGCATCTCTGCAAAGGAAAAAAAAATAGCCCGGGCTATTCTCATCTCATTATTTCTTTACCATAGTTTTTTCTTTATTAAGGGCTTTCTGTGTTCCAAGCAGCTGGCATTAGCATAGATAATCGGATAATGTTTTGGCAATCTAAGAGTGACTGTGTTAACACATTCCCATGTACTGTCCTGGCCTTTGGCTGATCTGTGAGTATTTGATAAATGAATCAGGCCTGAAATAAAGATGACTTGCAAAAACCAGGCAGATCTTTAATATCAATAAGGAGGTGTCAGTTGGGATTTTCAAGAAAGCCTCAGTCTGCTATGGGCCCCAATCCTTATTCCTTCAGGATTCAACTTAGGCAGGAACCTAAAGGAGTCAAAGAAGCAGCAAGAGGTCTAGTGTGTTTTTATGAGCCTGGATAGTCTCCAAGGAGCTGTAGTATCCTGGCCAGAGCTCTGGTGACAGTTGATGGCTTTCTGAGGATTTAAGAAAAAATTCAGCTATGTCTTCTATTCAGTTTTCAATGCAGCCTGTACCTTTCCACCCCTGATGATACCTATTAACCCTGGACAAAGCAGAGAGTGGATCTCAGCCCAGGGGATTGCCAGGCTTCTAGGAGAAAGAATACAGCGCTGAAAAGAGCTTTGTAACTGTGCAATCTTTTCTGAGTCATGTTTGTGTCTGCACTGCTCTGAAAAGGTGACTTGAGGCACAGCTGAAAGTGCAGCAAATGGCCCGGGGCAGACCCCCTGCTCTTTCCCTTGCCAAAGCCTTTACTAGCCATTTGGGAATCTCCTGCAGTGAATCCAGGCCTGCAACATCGAACTAATTTTGTTATAAACTCCTGGGAGTCAGGTACTCCAGAGTACACTCTGTCATGGGTTAGCTATCAAGTCATCTATACAAATTTTAAGAGGAGGATCAATTTTCCACGATTCTTTTCCAGGAATCCTGCTGAGGAAACTCAGGTGGCCCAGTATCAGCCTTCAGACTGTTTTCTTGCTCTGTTCCTGGAAAGCAGGAGAACAACATTCATGATGTCAAGGGATTCATTAAAGGGCGGGTGTCAAAGGTGACTCATTTGGAGAATTTCTCCTGGAGTCAAGGGAGAGTTTAAATGGCTTCTTAAAAAACAGAAATGAATCTGCAAAATGCTGATTTGCACAGGAGACCAAATTCTGGCCATCTCAACTGCCCCCCATTGCTCACATCGAGGTCAGTATAAAGGAACTTTCTGTTTACACTGTTGTTGACTTGTGCCTGGGATAAAAATATGGTCTGTGCTTGGAAATCATTGTGATTTCCAAATGCTTGTCACTGGGTAAATCTCAAAGCTAAAGTGAATCTTGGTTTTGGATTCTCTTTTTTGTTTTGCCAGATCAGACTGTCTTACAGTTCAGCAGGGAAATGACATTTTGTTTTGTAAATACTCACAGACAGAACTTGAAGTTTCCCTTAAAGGCTTTAAGCTTTGTGAAAAAGTAGATCAAATCTAGTAACATATTGAATCTGGTTACTGAAATTTCAGGAAGAGCAGTGTGATGAAATGTCCTTACTTTGCCCTTGGGAGAAATGGTACCTTCATTATAACCAAACAGCTTTTTCATATGGAAATAGCAGGTGGCAGGAGTAGAAACAGACTTTCATTTTCAGAGAAACAGACGGAACAATTCCAGTAAAAGTGGAATAGCAGAGCTAGGTTGAAATAGTTGGCAATCTTATTCTGCAAAAATATTCTACTTTTGCCATGAGAAGAGGTGTCACTCCTTCCCCTCTCTGTTTTTCAGCCCCCTCAGTACAGCTCAAATCCAAGTGTCTACTGTAAGGACCAGAGTTTAAATATAATTTAGGAAGAAATCTGGTTCCGTTTGTTTGGGAAAACTCTCCAAATCTATCCTAGAGATGCACACAAACTTCCAGGAAGAAAAAGCAATTAAGAGCACTGAATGTACAAAATAATCCTTAGAGCCAGTGTCAGACAAAACTGAACTCACAGCTCTCAGGGCTGGGATTTGTTAATCCTTTTATCAAGCCTATGCCATTCTCCGAGTTATTTTCCAGCTCTGACTGCTGGTAAGCATTTTCTTGGAAGCTGCGGACTGTTAAACTATCAACGGTCTAGTGGAAGGTGCCTATTAAGAAAAAGACACCTTGAACCACAAGCCAGAATAAAGAACAGATATCCAGCTGGAATCGTGCTACTTCAGAACTCTCACCCTGACTCGTCTGAGAAAAATCAAGTTTTTGAGAGTCAATTGCACAGGGAGGTGGATGAACAGTCATCTCCTCCTCTGCAATTGATTCATTGCACTGTGGAATTTGAGATTTGGGGCAGAAATGGAAGGGAGGAAATCGCTGTCCTATTTAGGAGCAGATGAAACTCCACCCTGTGCTGTAAATTCTTTTTTAAAAGTCAGGGTTTTCACAGGATGAAGGTTAAATATTTAATGCATTTATACTAATTATAAAGAAACACTTTGGAGCTCCAGGCAGCTTGTATAGTTCTTTAAACTTCAGATTTTTAGCCCTTTGGATAGTTCCTGTTTAAAAGGAGAAAAGCAAACACCAAAAGCCCAGGCTGGACTTTGAAGTATGGCCTGAAACAGATACATATTGCTGTGAGAGAAGCTGCCTTTCCCTGGAGACATCCAGAGAAAACGTCATGCCAGGCTCCCCTATGCATTATACCAAAGAAGGAGCTCCACACTCCGGGTATTAAGGAGAGTTTTCTCCCACATTTGCCGTAAGGGGCCTGGACTTGTCCAAGCTGATCTCACCAAATCCCAAAGGGACCCATCCTTCTGCCAAGTGGAGGTTTCTCGCCTGGCTGCATCCCCCCATAAAGAATTCTAGCTGACCTGCACATGCTGAGGAATGAAACATTATCAAAACTTTAGCAGACCTAACTGTCGTTACCACAGGGAGGGCTATTTCTTTCATAGCTGCTTTTCTAGCAGAAATCCCACTTCAAAGGCACCTGGAAGATAGCTGGTTGTGAGGAAGCTGGAGCTCTGTGAGACCCAGGCAGCCAAGTCTTGGAAGAGACACTGGCTTGGAAGTTCTGCACAGCAGACTGGTATTAAATACCAAGAGAGAAAAGAATGAGAAATCAGGAAATGGAATAGTATTGGTATTTCCTAAAGATCAGAGTTTCCTATGAAAATGAACACATGCCATGCAATTTAAAAATATCTAGACAGTTGCCTTTCTTTAGGGCTTGTCAGAAACAGCTAATAAATAAAGTTCAGTGTTTGAGAAGTCACCTCTTCAAACCTCTCTTCACATGCTGCTTTGAAACTGAATTTCCTCAGGGTCACTGAGTAGGCAGCTTTGAAGGGTTTGCTATGTGTTCCTTGGCTTGAATTTTTCTTAGGCATTACCTGGCACCAGATGTACACAACGACTCTCCAGGTCCCAGCAGCTACAAAATTTACAGCAATATATTCCATTCCATTTCTGCTTGGTTTTTTGCACTGCCACTTTTTATGAGCAGAACATAAATTACCTGAGTTTAATTCATGACCCAGAGTTCAGTGCATTTCCCCAGAAATAGCATTCTCTGTTTGGGGCACTACCGCCAAAATTGCATTCCTGGAGCTGAATTCCTATCCCATCCAAGACATTTGTTCCAACCATATTTCCCATCATACTATTTTATACTATTTAGGTCATTTATATTTTCATGCTCCCACAGTTACTTCTTGTAAGTTCCTTTGCAATATGCTCTTAACTGTGTTCTCTAAAGTCACCTTCAGACCTTTAAACACCTTCAAATTAAAACAGCCGTTTGATTTTGGTCCAAATCACATTTAATAGAGAAGCTCTGCACTAAACCACTTGCATTCCTTGGACAGAAGGAAGGACTGAAAGATGCCCAAACAAAGTATTATTTAGTCTAGCATTTAGTTGGCAGGGACCATGAGGAAAACCTGCTGCTCTTTGCTTTAAATGTTGCTTCAATTAAAGTTAATAATAGTTCTATCCTATGCAAGATATTTATCCCTGAGCCCAGTTTAGTTGTAATTTTAGTTCTAACTAATTCTAGTTTTAACTTCATCACAGTAGTCTGTAATGCCACAAGCAGCTTATGCACAGAGAAAATACAAGACATACAAGAAATGCAGAAATTTTTCTCTTGGAGCTTTTTTTATTTCCTATTGCAGAAATATTAATGCAAACAAATACTGTTTTCCTCTTTTGTGTTCCTTGTTGCTTCCTTACAAGTCTCCTTCTTAGAGCCACCATGTGCAATGCAAACTACACCGCAACCAGCACTGACAAATGATGGAATTCTTAATACACTGATGAGAATTCTGGTGGACATCCCAGCCGTCAGCTCCAGCAGCTCCAGCAGGTCAGTTGTGACAGCTGCCATAAACCACTACACCAGTTCCGTTTGGGATCCACACTTAATCCACTATTTAGTGATCTGTGAGATACAGCTCTAGAACAATTGAAACATCCAGGCTGGACACTCTCATACACAGAGCAGAAGATAGAGAAAATGAGTACCAGAAGAATCAAGAAATAAAATATACTTAGTAGGTGACGATTACATTTTGTGAGTGTCTTTTCTACAGCATGGAAGTGAAACACACTCATTTTTCATTCAGAGTCAGGCTGCAGGGAGACATCAACTGCAGGGACAGCGATCATGCAGTGCCATCAACTGTTTGCCTCTGGTACCCACAGCAGCTGAGACCTACTGCTTTCAACACAAATGACCGAAAAAGAAAATCACAAAAATTGAGCAACTCCTCAGGACGGCATTTCTGAACAAAGGTTTACCAACCGCAATACAATATTTTAGCACAAATTTCAGGTTCATTTTTTCTCCTATGCCAGAAGCCGCACACCTGAGAGCAGGTACGGGCTGCCGAGAGCAGAGACTGAAGCAGCTCGAGCTCTTGTGCCATCTGCTGGGAACAGCTTCTTTTGACAGTGCTGCTCGCACGGGGAGCAGAGCCTGCCCTCCTTGTTTGGCAACTGACATCTTTGTCAAAGAGCTTGTTCCACTTCTTTTAACTGCGATTGATGTTAAGTACTAGCTTAATGCAAGAGAAGCGTTTTGGAGACTGAAATCCTCTCTCTATAGTGAAGCAGTTGCAAAAGACAGGAACAAATTGTCCTCACAGCCCCACTGCCTGCAGAGAGGCTTCTTCGAGAGGTGAAGCCTGTGCTGTAGCCAGGGAAGGGCTCGGGTCTCACAGTCCTTGCAAAGAACCACTCCTCCAACGAAGGGACTCCACCTCGGCCACGAGCTGGCTCCTTTTTCAGAGCAAATCCCGGGATTTTCTCTCTCCTGGATTTACTCTCTGTGAGGCAGTAGCTCAGTGTGAGCACTCTCAGTGCAGCTGTTCTGTGCTCCCCAGGGCAGTGACAGGGTTAACGCTGACCAGCTGCTAAAGCCAAATTCCATTTGTACCTCACACTTATTCACCTCAAACGTGGCTCTTTGGGAAAACACACAGCAGGATGTTTTCTGCTGGAGAGCCAGGCAGGCTGGTCTCTCTGCTGTGCTTGTTTACTCATGGATCCAGCCTGTCCTTGAGGTAAAGGCTGTTCTTGCACAGAGTTTTGGATCTCCTGCCTCAGATCCTTTGAGCCGACGTGCACTTCCTCCTCTGAAAGGTGACACTTCGAACCACTCGCTGATGTTACAACATTTTTCAGAGCTGAGGTTTGGCGTTGGTTCCAGCCTTCACCATCCCTGGAGGAATTGCAGGGTGCCTGGCCAATCTCTTGCACCTGACCAGGCACACCAGGCCTGGGAAGGCCCCAGGGTGGGAAGAGCTCAGGGAGGAATGACCTGTATCATGAACAGTTATGTCTCGGTGGCCTCTGGCCCAGCAGGGACCCAGCTGCAGGAGCTCTGTGAAAGCAGAGGGTGATACTTCACCTCTGTGACTACACGGTGTGGAACTGTCCTACCTGGATATTGTGGTGGAGACTGCACGGTCCAAAAAGACCGCCTGAGAAGGATTGTGAGCACTTCGGCAGTGATGATTAGAATTTTATGTGGACAAATTGGAGTTGCTGCATGAAAGGAGCTCAGTGCACCTCACTGGAAGAAGAGGCATGAGCTGTGACAACACAGGCAGCAAGGGAAGGGTGAGGGAGGCACAGGGGAGTCTAAATGAACAGGTGTCGACAGCACACCTCTGCAAACTGAGTATGATACGCAGATATGCAGGCAAGGAGGGCAAGGAGTGTCAAAACCAAGTAATTCTGCCATGAATCAGCGCCCCCAAGGCCTCAGCAAGAACACTGGGAATGGCCCAAATAGAAACTGAGAAGATAGGGACTATGGAGAAGATCAGGGGAAAAAACAAGTTTTGCCTAGAAAAGAAAAAAGAGAGTGATGACAGCAACTGATGGAGCTGAATCGGTGTTTGCAGCTTAAGATAACTTGTGGGTGCCAAGTAATTTTCCTTCTGACTTTCCAAAGTAATTAACCTTTGGACTGAGACTAAGCAGGAAATTAATGAAGTCCTTCCATCACCCAAAAGGAATCTGACAGTGACTTTGATGGGCCCAGGACTGTATCTGAAAGTAGAAGAGAAAACTGGACTCTGGGATGCTGTAATTGAACTGAGCCCCAATAATAACACTTTGACAAAGCGCTGCTGCCATAAATTTGAGATCTGGGTGCAGTGCAAGGGGTTTGTGTGTCCTGTCACTACTTATCCAAAAGGATTATATGGATTACAAAACTGGACTCTTTTAGTTGGATTCCTCTTTGGAGACCAAGCTAGACTTTCCCTCATGCCCCAAAAATGTTCTCTTTTGCCATTTCCCTAGAAAATGTAGTTTATTAGTTGCATAAAACTTATCTAGCCAGCAAGGATCTTGATTTTTTAGTGAAAACATACAGTTTACGTTGTAGGGAAGACCTGCTACTAAAACAGCATTTCAAAGTGATTTTGCAATTCAAAGCATTTGTGAAATTTTATTTCTGTGAGGGTGCACAAATTGCCCCCACTGCCTGTTTTACACGGATACGTCCCTTATATGTCCCTTTGGAATTATCTGCTCGGGGAGGCAGTGGAATCTCTGTCCCTGGAGGTGTTTAAGACTGGGTGCAGCACTTAGTGCCACGCTCTAATTGGCATGGTGGTGTTCAGTCATAGGTTGGACTCGATGATTTTAGAGGTCTTTTCCAGCCTAATAAATCCTGTGATTCTGTGACTCCTACCGAGAGGTCCAGCCAAAGAACAGCAGTGAGAAACAGCAACAAAACCAGAAACCGTTTCTTTTGTTGCCGGAGAAACCGCTGCACTTCCAGGCCGGAGCAGCCCCCTCCCCTGGGCTCCCACCCCAGCGCTTCCTGCGGCACCAGGGAGCTCCGAGGAGACAAAAGAGCGCTCAGCGCGGCGGGTGCCGAGGTGTGAGCGTGCCACGGGCGGCGTCCCGGGGGTTTTCCCCGCTCGGGGTGTGCTCGCAGGGCGGGCGGGCACCGCCAGCCCCGTCCCCGCTGGCCCGCTGATCGCCGGGGCCNCGGCGGGAAGGGCTGCGGCCCGGGCCGGGAGCGAGCCCCGCCACGCCGGGGCCGGCAACTGGCACTGCCCGGAGCTCGCCCACACCGCGGCGGGGTTGGGCCGGCCTCGGGCTTCCCAGAGCCGGGAGCTCCGTGCCCAGCCCGGGAGAGCGCAGCTGCCGTGGCCGTGCCGGCGGCTGTGAGCCGGCCCACGTAGGGCCGGAGGTGATCGTGGCAATGTGTGAGCGCTTTAGAAAGGAACAAAACGCTTTTAGTATTATTTTCCAATTTTGATTATTCGTATCCGTTTGGGGATAGAGATGCGTTTAGGGAGGACTCCACAGGGAAAGGAGGTTCGTTCAAGCCAGTCCCAGCCTACAAAAAGGTTGGCCAGATCTAGCGGCCTTGGGTTTTGTTTGAGGTATGTATAACGAGGTAGTAATTGGGATGATGGAATGACAGTGGCACACAATCGCTGCATTGGCATAAATGCATCTCACACAAAGATCACAATATAAATTGGTTGCTTTCAGATAGATTCCTTATTAATAGTTAAAATACCATTTCCAGTGGTAGGAAAACAAAAAACACATCGTGCAGCACCATAAAAACCAAATTCCCATGGAAAAATGTCAGAGACTTTGGCGATGTTTGTAATGTTTTGTATCTTCAGTGGCTGTAGGAGTATTTGTATTTTCACATGTTCGCTAACGCAGGACACCTCAGTCAGAAATTATAATACTTTTATATTAAAAAGATGAGCTTACTTTTATTTTAAAGCAATAATGAGATATAATCTAGTCTAGAAAAGAAAACAAGAACACGAGTGCCTTTTTCTCCCTTCATATTAAAGGACTGCAAAAATATCCCATGTATCGTATTTTGTTTATTAAATTGGTACCAATAAAGTGATAGACTCGTTGCACAGATGGGCCTGGTGCGGTTTTCTCAACCTCATTATGTCAGTACCGCATGTTCTGATCTCTGCTATTTTGATGTTGAGTCTTTTTATTTTTTCCTAAGCAGGCCTGTGCCAGTATGCAGCTTTTTGTGATGCATGTGAATAAACTCAGATGAGGAGGAGTTCAGTAAATAATTATTTGGTTAATGAGGTAAAAGCTCCTACTCTGATCCGTGTGGTATCCTAATACCTGGCATTACAGTCGTGTGTCTGTTATATGACCACACTTCTTGCCCCACCCTGTAATATAAATACTGTCAGTTTATTATTAACAAAAGTGATTTATCTGTGATATGAATACATTCGTTTGGCGTGAACTTTATGCCTGGGAGAAGATTTTTTGGGTTAACTCACTATTTCCACCTGGATTCTAGCCAAAACAATACTGCTGGTTGGAGCAAAAAGGTGTTGCCATGTGAGGATATTGCGCTGTGGAAGTGCCAGCATGTCTCCACCTGCAGCTGTCCTGAGCAAAGGGCTGTAGGCAGGGAGCAGAGCTCTGCTTTTCAGCCTGGCATTAGGAAGAACAAGGCTGCTGTCACTAAATTTAAGATGTCCATACAATATCAGTATTCCCACATGCTATTGGTAGTAGTCATAGGCATTTTGTAATTCTCTATGGGGACTGAAAACCATTCAATGTCGTATTATTCAATTTTAGGAAGCAACAAGTAATGATGGCAGCAGATGGCCAGAGCAGGGTGAGGCATGGCTTTATAGAATGTTAATTTTATCTCAACATTTGCATAGAGATTTG
The DNA here is from genome assembly GCA_013397845.1 of Melanocharis versteri. Classification (NCBI taxonomy): domain Eukaryota; kingdom Metazoa; phylum Chordata; class Aves; order Passeriformes; family Melanocharitidae; genus Melanocharis; species Melanocharis versteri. Next base: position 1,079,252 of record VZTG01003473.1, on the reverse strand, counting down.
AGCCGAAGGCCAGGGTAGATGCAGAGGAGGCTGAAGTTATGTGCTGCACAAGGTCAGCAAGAATATCACAGCTGTGAAGTCATTTTCCTTTTTCCATCATTATGTTTGCAGGATATTTTACTGAACTTGCTATACTCTAGCTTCTGACAGGAAGATTTTACTGTTCAGATCTTACCAGAGCCATTCATTTTCTAGTCAGTTATTTAACAATCCATGGTAGCCTTTGAGGGAGCCAGCTAGAGAAACACAACTAATAAAATCAAATGCCTAATACTGCAGTAAAGCAAGGGAAGTTCCTTGCACTCAGCTGAAAGAGTTGCACTTCATTTCCTGTAAAAAGTAAATGTTGGAAGCAATGTCCAGTTGACAGGGAATGCCATCCCCATCATGCAGACATTTGTGTCAGCATGTGTGTACCTGAATGGTGGAGAATGATTTTCTATTTATTTTAGAAATAATGTCTCCAAAGCTCTTATTCTCTGTAGTTATAGAACCGTAATTTAAAATACCACTCATCTCACACGAATTTTTAATTTTGGAATGAATTGCCCATCCAGAAATCAAATAAGGTGTGTTCACATATTATTCGAATATTGAACTGCAAATTCTGTACCAGCCTGCTGCTTTTCCTGTTAGAATTTCAGTGGACTTACAGAGCTTGTGACTGGGAGGTATGGTTGCCTCCCATTTCACCAAATCTGGTTTTGTTTTCCTTTCTCACAGTGAAATATGCAGGTCTATTAACCTGCAGCTCTGCTCGACTCGTTAGGGACCAGTATGTCAAACCAATAACTACACTGCTTTCTCACTCGTTCTTTCCACAAAGTGGAAGTGTTTGTCTGATAGATTCTCATGCTTGCTGTAGAGAGAAAAACAGTGCACAAAAATCGATGACTTAATTAGCATCAGAAGAACAGGTCATCAAGAGCAGCAGACTTCAGACCAACGTAAGCTTATTAGTATTGTCCTGTCAGTTCGATATGTTATATAAGCCAGATTATTTTCAGTGTCAGTTTTCATTTGATTTCTACAGACTTTAAGCACAGTTAGTTCTGGTCCATTTTGGCTTTGTCCTAAAGAGCCCACAGGAATGAGAAACAATGAAGGCTACAGAGCAGATGGAGTAAGTGCTGAGGAGTAAGCTGTAGTTCTCAAGATCCTGCAGCCTTCTGAAGAACAGTAGCTGCATGTTTTACCCCTCAGCTGTTTATGGGATGTAAACCTCCAGTTGTGTGTGTCCATCCACTCTTGAAAGATCCATGGGTGTGCTGACTCCAGGTGCTGTTCTCAGGCTGGTCACACCATCCCCTTCTCACTGCATCTTCCACTGAAAGATGCAGGCAGCTACAGACTAATGAGTTCTACAGGTTCTGACCTTTACCTTTGATGCTTTGTGATATGTTTCAGTCTTGTCTACATGTGTGTAAAGCTTTTCTGGGGTGGGAGTATGCACTTTTAATTTACAGTGCCTGGATACATGCTCTTCTGCATTTGTAAGATTGGAAGAGCTCTAGGCTGTATGGGAGATAGAGGGGAAAAATAGTAAAAAAATTACATTTTGAGCGTAGGGCTTCAGGTGATTGAAATTTCTGGCAGCTGGTGCTGTTGGTTGTGACTGCTGGGCAGTGGTTGGCATTCTTTATCGTGAGCCGTGTCCAGCCACTGCTTTTTGGAAGGCAACTAAGTTGTGTTGGACAGATTCTTAAGAAGACAGTGTCTTAAGAATTTGAACTGTGTTAATGCATCTAACACCAGAATGTTCTGCTTAGAACAGGCAACTTTCAGGACTCCTCCATGGCTGTGATCTGCACGTCTCTGCTCCTTTTTCCATCTTCCCTCTCTTCCCTTTGCCACCATGGCATGGCTTTATTAGTGCTAGAATAGATCATTCTTGTCAGCCTCCTGTTCCTCACCTCTGTGTCTTTTGCTCCTAGCTGCAGGTAACCTTTGGTAGATGGCTTCTGTGTGTGGCCTAGGTGTATTTTTAGCTCTAGGCTTTGCTTGTTTCAGGCTGTGGCACACTGGTCCATTGTTAGAGTGTGGCTTTCATCTCCTCTCTGGGAGGGACCAGTTACAACTGATAGTTGCTTCTTTGCCTTTTCAAACATCACTCTTTTCCTTGTATCTTTTTTCCTTCTGGCAAACACTTCCCTCTTTTGGAGCTCAAGCCAGCATAGCTCTGCAAAGCTCTCTCCAAGCTTCTAACAAGGTAAGCAATGGAGAATCAAATGAGGATTTTAAGTGTTCCTTTATGCAGCATCCTGGGAAGGAAATAATGGTAGGCCTGCTGTTATTGGTAGATATTTTGGTGTGGGCAATGATTTTCTTACTGCATTTAAGTTCTGTTAAATCCATGTTTCTGAATAATACTTGTGTTTCATAGCAAGTCTGCTAACAGTACAGATACTAACACAAATTAACTAAACTCAAGCCGCTGTAGACTGAATTCTTATGTCAAAACTAAGCCAGTGAAGTTCTCAGGAGCTCCATCTTTAGTGATGAGTTTGAGTTTCATATATGCATAAATGACTTTCATGTACATAAATTAGTCACATTGCTGAGGAAAGTTGCTTGATGAGAAGCAACATTCTAATCTTTGTGCTGGTATTTTACTTGTATAATTGATACGTTGAACTGGTTTCTGGATCTCTTTTATCCGTTAGGTCTTTGTGCCCCCGTGTTTTCCTTCATGTGCAGTTCCCTTTGTGATTTCCTTCATGTGTCCTTATATGAACCCATTGACTGCCGTGAACTGTCTTGCATCTAAATATAAATATGTCAGTGAGCTTGATAAAACAAACTCTGCACCCTTTCAAAACTAAACTCTATATTGTTTGTAAACGGAATGCACAGATGACTTGTCTACAGATTAGACCACTATTGGCAAAGTGCAGATCAAAGATAAAACTGACCTTTCAATGGCAAAATATAAACTCAGTTGAGGCTCCTTGCCTCTGCACTTCAACAAGCAGGCTGCTTCCACATAACAATCACATTCCATAAGAAGAAGAGGAGAAGATAAGATGTTTGCAGTAGAATACTTCTAGAAGCTGCACAGACAATGAAGAAACTAAAAGTGCTCTGAAGCTGTTTAGTTTCAATGTCCTGTTGTTTAAAGTTAGCTCTTGCAATGTAAAAAGCATTCTTCAGGTGTACTTTGCTCATGTTCGGATTTTAGTGAGTGGGTAGAGAAATACCACTCACAAATTACTTCCTGCCTTAAGCACATAGTCTGCAATTAGTGCTGAGTTAAGGGAATGGTTTACGAGGTTTGATAGACTCAACAGGGAGAAGTGGGACGGGTTGTCTTGAGGGGAAATGGTCTGATGATTTCCTTGGGCTTGTTCTGCATTGGTGCTATGATAGCCTTCAAAGTAGGGAGAAACAATGCACATCACAAATCCCACTTAACCTTTTCCATCATCAGGAGATATCTGTTTGATAAGCCTGTGGAAACCAATGATAATATCCCCAGGGTAAAAGCTTATTGGGGAAGAGAGAACCAAATGAATCATGCCTTACCACAAGTTGTCACGCTGCTGCCCACAGTCACCCTGTCTTGTTGAGGGCTTTGATCTGATGTCTGTGTGGCACCTTTCAATAGGTTCCAGAATCCACTGGTTTAAACACAATACTTAAAACAGACCTGAACCAGAGCCCAACTTTACTTACCAGTCTGCAAAAGATCCCTTTCCGGGAGGCTGGTTTTAGTATTACATGTCCCTGTTTTGAGTGCCTTACGAGGATGGATGCATTTGGATCCTCAAAGGATCAAGCACAAGCAGGAGTGAGTGTGACTTGCAGATACAGAGCAGGTACATTTGGTTGCTGGGTTTACTTCAGGAAATTTATGTGAAATGAAAATGTTTGACTTGATATCCTGGGTGATTTATTTTTTTTGCTAAAGTGGAATATCTTCAGCTGGAGGGACAGAATGTGCTCATCTCAAAATAATTTTGTAGTTAGGACTCGTCCTTGGCAGTGTGAGCAGTGTTTGAAACTGCTCATACACACAATGGGAATTTTGGTCTGTATCTCATTGTCCTGGTTGAGCATTTGGTACAGGGGACTGGTTTTCCTGTAGAATAATGTGGTAGGTGATCCTTGGAGTAAAATACAAGCTGAGCAGTGTGTGCAAGATGTTCTCCATCAGAAGCCTGTCAGACTGGAATCTTCAAAGGTGAGAGCCAGGGAAAAGGCTGCAGCAATCACTTTCAGTGTGTTGGTTCTTTCTAATAGGACTGTAGGTGCTTCTGTAATGAACAGAAGTCTGTGAAATACAAATGTAAACTTACTGTTCTTGTTTGGTTTTTATTGTTCTTTTAGAAGTTGCTTTTAGGCTGTTAAGTCTCAGCCTGACAACCTATCTAGACAGTGAGAGCCCTGATTAGGATTTAGGAGTAGGAGAGGATAATTATTGCTCAGTACTGATGAGAATAACAGTTCTGGATGTGTCTAAAAGCGAACCTGCACATCTAGAGAAATTTTATGGTTGAATTTGGGTTGTCTGTAAGTTCGTGAGGTACTGAGGTCCACTTTGATAAAGGCAAAGAAACTTCTTTGCTTTCTCCTGTGATCCTGGCCCTGGGTGGTGCATTCATTGTCCCTGGCTTAAACTCTTCAGTGACCTTGTGGCCATGTGATGTGTTTTCACAGCTTTGGTTGCTAAACTGCATTATCAGAAATGATAAACAAGTTGTTTCCATACAAGCAATTTGTTTTGTAGTAGTGACCATCATGTGGGCCACGTCCCATTCAGATTTTATGAATGTCGATGTTATTTAAAAGGTCTTGAAAACCTGAGACTGCAGCCACCCTAGCTGTGTAGAATTGTTCATTATGTGTATGTTGATGCATATGTAAAAAAACCCCACATTATTTTCTGGCAGAACAGTAAAAATGTACTTTCCATAGTTGCCAACAACTACAGCTTCCCTGGGTATGGTTTATGTAAACCTACAGAAACCTCTCCTCTAATTTGCCAAAAATCTTCAGTGTCAGGAGGAGCTGTCCAGTGCTTCAGTGCTCCTAAGCAGTTGCTGTTGTATTGCAGTGGAGGGAAACACAACAACAAACAAACAAACCTGAAAAAGCCCCAGCAACCTGGTGGTTTCTTGGTTAATATCTCCCCAGTTGAGCTGTGGCTGGTGTAGGAAAGAGGAGAGATTCACATAGGGCTGTGCTTAATGCCGGTATGACTTCTGCTGCATTTTGAAGAATGATGCTCTCATATCTTCAGGATTGTCATTAGTCATTTACACATGGAAATGATACATATTTGGCAAAAGGTCAAATACATTTTTGAAAAGAAACCCTTTGTATTACTTTATTACAGTTGATCGATTTCCCTCCTATTAGTGACTGTAAGATCTGCTTCACCCTTCAGCATGAACTTCCCCAGCACAGACCATTGAGACGTTTTTCTCTATTTTTATTCCTCGCTAATTGCAGGACAGCCATGGATAAAAGCGAGTTGGTACAGAAAGCCAAGCTGGCTGAGCAGGCCGAGCGTTATGATGACATGGCTGCTGCTATGAAGGCTGTCACTGAGCAGGGACATGAACTGTCCAATGAAGAAAGGAATCTCCTCTCCGTGGCCTACAAGAACGTGGTCGGTGCCCGTCGCTCGTCCTGGCGTGTGATTTCCAGCATCGAACAGAAAACAGAGAGAAACGAGAAGAAACAGCAGATGGGAAAAGAATATCGTGAGAAAATTGAGGCTGAATTGCAGGATATCTGCAATGATGTTCTGGTAATAATCCAACAGCAAAAATAACAGTAGTTAGTACTGCAGCATTCTTCAGAGAGGCTTAAGGAATTTTAGTAGTGCTGTAGACACTGCAGCACCTTAGCAGGGGAATAATTTTGCATAGCTACATACTTGGGTCCGATTCTAGCTCCTAAGTAATTTAGCTTGCTTCTTAGGGAATTAGTTATAAAAGAGCATTTTTTTTTAGCAGAAAAAAGCAAACAAGGCCATGTTGAAGACCCCTGGCTGCTGGCTCGAGGGGGTTCACCATGAAAATAAATTTAGCTGTGGGGCATGAGTCCTGCTAAAAGGCCTGCTGTTTAAATTCTTTCATTAATGAGTGCTGACATCCTGAGTCTTGTTCAGTACTTTTTTAATGGAGGAGGTGTGTAGTTCTTCTCCCAGACTGATTTTGCTCTTTCTTTCACTCAGACAAGAGGGATTCCTTTTATTGTTGTTCTGTTTGCTTAAGATCAGTCAGGAGTGGATGCTGTCAGTGCAGTCAATCTTTGCATCTCTTTCTGAGTGCACATGTACTGCCTGTGCCACTGTCAAACTTCTCAGCTGAAGCTGGAGATAGAATCAGTTTCTTGTGGACAGTTTCACAGCTCTGCATAGAATTCAAACTTGTGGCAGCAAAAGTGACCAGATGTGCTAATTTCCAGCTGCTGCTTTGCTTTAGTTTGGTCAGGGATGCGGGTTTGCATCAGCAGGCTTAAGCCCTGATAGCCTTTAGATCCCACGGGAAGGAACTGTGGGTAGTATCAACACAGCAAGTTTTCAGCTCTCCATAGATTAGGCTACAAGTAGTTTCTCTTTTTTTTCCCCAGAGTTTAGACAGCAGTAGGCAAAGTGATTAACACAAGTCTGTGTAAGTCGTGACAGAAGTCATTGTTACTGTTTGAACAGTTCATGCTCACCGTTGTTACAAAGCCTCTGTTTCAGACATTATTTTTATGACTCAGGAAACATCACTTTTTTTAAAATCTTTCTCAGGAACTCCTGGATAAATACCTTATTGTCAACGCCACGCAGCCAGAAAGCAAGGTCTTCTATTTGAAAATGAAAGGTGATTACTACAGATACCTCTCAGAGGTGGCATCTGGAGACAATAAGCAAAGTAAGTAGGAATGAAATCTCTCATTCTGGGGACCAAGCAGAATCAAGTATAAAAACCACTTGTATTCTTTTCCCCAACATCAAGTATTTATTTCTTCTCACTACTGCTCTGTAGTTATGAAGATAGATGTCACTTTTGGAGAGAGACTTCACTGAAATTAATAGAAGTGATTGACAGATGTTCATCAATGCAGTCAGACTCTGCTTGCAGCCCCTGACCACAGTGGCTAATTTTCAAGCATATGTGGCAGCGTAAAATAATTTTCCTGGAGAATGTAGGTTTCTTTCTCATGGAAAATGCTTAATTTGTTTGATCTCTTGTTTAAACTATGAATGTAATTCAAGTCTTCACTGTTTGCAAATTCTCTGTGTGCAAATATGGGATACTGGGTTCCTGGGTTTTAAAGTAATTCATTCTGAAATGGGAAAGCAATGCTGAACTGTGCCTGAATTCCTGTGAGTATGTGATGTAGTCCAGGTCTTGCAAACTTAGCTTGATGTCAGTATGGAGCTTATTGTTACTCATTAGCCAGGAAGGGACTGTTGGCTTGGCCCTGAAACCCCAACCTGAAATACAAAGTTCATGACCTATCTGCAGGAGCTTAGTTACCTCTTCTTCCCCATATGGTTTTGTCTGGATTTATTATTGATAACTATGACTTCTTCAGCTGGGCTGGAAATTAATGTTTAAAACCAGAACACTTTGACCTAAGTAGTATTTGTGACTATTCAGATTTGTTGGAATTTGTTGAATAAATTTTATTTTAAGTCTCTCTTAAAAAATCTATTTGAGCATTAATAATTCAGCAAGTGGAAGGCTTTTGCATGTAAAAAAACATTGAAAGAAGTGTCTATGCCTAGGTAATTGTGTGAGTTTCTGGTGGCACGGTAGTCTAGGCTGAGAATATAATTGCTTCCCCCATGAAGTAGAGAAATGTTCTGTGTATTTATATGGTTGTAATTCCTTCTTGCAGCAACGGTAGCAAACTCCCAGCAAGCTTATCAGGAGGCATTTGAAATTAGCAAGAAAGAGATGCAGCCAACACACCCCATTCGACTCGGTTTGGCTCTAAATTTCTCTGTCTTCTACTATGAGATCCTAAACTCTCCTGAAAAAGCCTGTAATCTGGCAAAGACGGTAAGCAGACTCTTCATATCACCAATTTTTGTGGAGGCTGAGGAGGTGATTACATGGTTACAGTAGCACTTTGTAGATGATTATGTTTTTTCATATCAAATTCCTTAAAAATGCTGTCATTAAACTGTTGTCATTGTAGCATATTTTCAGGTAAATTGGTTTGCTGGGCTAGCTTAGCTTTGGGTAAGGCTAATTTGCTACTGCAGCTATTCCAGTGACAGAGAAGACAAATTGCCTCTGTTTAATGTCCACCTAATTCTCCTAGAATGTATTTGTGTCAAAATTGAAAACACTTGAATTAATTTAGCTCTTCTAAAGTGAAATATTTATTTAAGTTGGAGCACTTAGCTAGTACATGATGTGTTGTCTGTGTGCCCATCTTTGTAGCCCTAAATGTCCTTGTTATCCATATGCATGTGTGCCCCTCTCTCCAGAGACCAAAAAGAGCTGTTGTGATGGGTTGTGGCAAACAAATAGCCAGTCATTTTTTCCTTAGCCTTCTCCCTAAAATAGGATTAGTCTTCTAAATGGAGCTTTTTGTATCTGTGAAAATTGTCTGGTAGTAGCTTGAATAACATGGCATTAGGTGAATCTTTGTGTTCTTAATATGCACTTCAGTAAGACTTTGTAACAAGAAGTGATGTTTTGCTGTAAAATGCTGCTGCTGTTCTTGCTTTTTTTAGTTCAAATGCTTACATCTGTTTGAAACCTGAATGAAGAAATAGCACTTACGGCTCTCAGGCTCACAGTATTGATTTTCATGTGTAACAGATGGATGGGAAGAATGGCTTTGTTAATCTCTAGTGGAACATACCTGATTTCCTCTGCTGTTTTGAAAAGAAATTGAAAACCTTCCTCCCCACTGTCGAAAAATCTTGTGCTCCATTTTCTTGTCTACTCTCTCATGTACGCTATATATCTCCAAGTAATGGTACCTTTGTCTTTCACTTTTTATTTAGACCAGTGAGACCTTCCTTTTTAATGAAAGTCTCTTTTTTTGAGTGTTGTCTTAAGCCTGTCTTCAATCTATGTGAACCATTTTTCAGCATGACACAGAGAGTGCTCTTGCCTCTTCAGTATTTGGTATTGGCATGATTAGTAAAGTTTTTCTGGGCTTTAATGTGGACATCCCTGAAGACTTCTGTTCCCTGGCTGTCTAGGATCTGGTGCTCACTTTGGTTTACATTTCTTCTTGTGGTGGGAAAGGAAAATATTGGAAGCTTTTTTTAGTGAATTTGGATAGTAATGTGGCAAATTTGTAAGCTCTGTATAAGCAGAAGTGACTTCAGAAAGCAGAGTGTGAAGGGGCTGTGTTTATGCTTTTAGGCATTTGATGAAGCGATAGCAGAGCTGGACACGCTGAATGAAGAGTCTTACAAAGACAGCACCCTGATCATGCAGCTGCTTAGGGACAACCTCACTGTGAGTACCATGGGGCAAACCACTGCACTCTAGGCTGCTGCACTCTGAAGTGGGACTCAGCACCTGAAAGCTGATGCAGTTCTGTGCCATTAAAAGCTTTCTCTGAGGCGTTAACTGCATGTGTTAACTGCGATGCTTTTTGTAACCAGACCAGTTAGACCTGCTTGTTCAAACTAGGAATCGCTTGTTAACTGCTGTAACAAACTCAGATTCTTTTTGTAACGCAGAGTGGAGTTTGTTCTCAACAGTTTTATGTGGAACTTCCCAGCTTGTGCTGGCTTCTTGCTTATCTTCTATTCATGTTCTAGTTTATTATTCTTTAGCTTTACTGTTAAGTTCAGTTCTGCATTGCTCTTAGCTGAGAAAATTGCACAGCTACTACTAATTACGCTGTCTTCCCTTTCCTGACAATTGTAATTAACTGTGCTTCCAGCATAAACACGTGTTTGTATTTCCTTACAGCTATGGACGTCGGAAAACCAGGGAGATGAAGGGGATGCTGGGGAGGGAGAGAACTAATGGCTGTCACGCTTCACTAAATGTTCAATGTCACCCTGTATCCTACACATAATCCCTTTGTGCGACAAGCAAAAAGAATAGTACATCGACTTTCACAACCTCAACGTAGCAAAAACTGTCTGTGGGGTAAAACCGGTTGGTTGGTGTTTTGTGTACCTAGAGCGGAGGTCGGTTATTCCAATGGCATTCCGAACTTTCCTATTCTGAACATTTACAGTTCCGATTACCGTGTTTATATTTTTAACTGAACACTGTGATAATAATAATAATAAAGGGTTTTGTGATTGCAATTGACTTTACAAAACTCTTATTGGTAGAAAAGTAGACATCAATTATGTAACTCTGGCGAGCTTAATTTGGCACCAAAATAGTCGAAGTACAATTCTGTTGTAAAGTTGTACAGAAAGTTATAGAGATTCTATTGTGACACTGGGGCATGGAAGGAAACCAATCCAATGTATGGCATTCCAGTTAGGGACACTGCTATGAGGTAGTTGAACAGGCACACTCTGTAGACATTTGTAACCGAGTCTGAGGCACCGCTTTCAGTCAAAAGCTCACTTTGTCAATCCTGTCTTTCTGGGGATGGGGTTTGTTTTGGGGAGGAGGGAAATGGGGGAGTTAGCAGCTTGATTTCCAAACTCTTTACACTGGCAGATAACTGAGATTTGACTTCTCAAAGTGCTTTCATGCTCATACCACATGCATGACTAAGCCCCTTCCCACAGCAATAACTTTTACCTAGTTACAACTTAGATATTCTTCAGTAGTAAAAACTCTTGGTTCGCTGCCATGGACTTGCAATAGGAGAAGATTCAATTTTTTGAATGGCCTTATTAGTTTGGATGATACCATGAAGTGATCTGCCACTTTTGCATTACTTTACTCTTGGGTGAATCAAAATCTCCATGGTATTCCCATACTCAATTTATCCTGAAAACTTCTTAAGTAATCCACTGAGCCATCTTTAAGTTCACTTTACAGAAATTTTTCTCCCACTGGACTCTGTTCATCCTTGACCCTCTCACCTGTTTAAACTCCATTAAAGCAATTTTGGATTTCCACATATGCATCATACTTTCTTTGGTTCCTGGTGATGTCAGGATGGTGGATGAGGCCTGCACCTCACCAAGGACAGGTTTCTTCCTTGGGTGTTTGAGAGCTGCCAGTGCTGTTGCATTCTTCAGCTCTTGTCTGCCATTCTTTGGTAGTACCAGGAAACTGGCTTAAGTACTGGCTCAAATATTCAGGATTTCCCATCTTGTACTGGAATGCAGACCTACACATCTGTAACGCTTGTAATATTTGAGCTCCAAACGTCCTCACCTTGTCATGTTTCAAACGTGTCCCATTAAACAAAACCTAATAAAGAGTTGCGTGAATAATGCAGTGGAAAAGATTAGGAATAGTCACCTATCAGTCCCGTGGTATCATCCCCTGCCTTCACATTCCACTTAGGTATAGGATCCATCTGTTTGTCCATCTGTCTGCTGAAGAGAATTTCATGCACTGATTTTAAAACTCCCCTCTACTAGCTGAACAAATTGTGCAGTTAATACTTGGCGCTTGATAAATGCAGTAGTGAATGTGGAACCGAGCCTGTCTGTATATCTGGTAGCTCTTTTCGCTTTGTTTTTACTGACCAGTATTCTGCCTAAAGTTTGCTTCTGTGACGGTTATATTGCCTAGCACACACGTGGTTGTGAGAATAGTATAGCAAAAAGAAATACCTGGTTATTGATGTACTAGATTTGTGTATGTCTTTTAAACAGTTCTAGTTTCACCTTACACAAAATAATCAGGAAAGTGTAAAAGAATTCAAAAGTGAATAATAAAAAAAATTTTATCATTTGGTTGTGTCTGTTGTCTTTGCTGTAGTAGTGCCAAAACCTGTGGTAGTAAAATCACCACTTGTATTCAGCTTTCAGTTTCTGGATTGTGTGAGTTGATTCGTGGTTTAGAAGTACTGAGTTACTCATTCCTTTGCTGAGAGACTTTCCCACACACCCTCCCAGATTTGTAGGAGAAAACACAGTTTCTCTTCTTTTTTGTTGAGACCATGCTTGTAATATATTGTCATTGCAGGGCTTAAATGCAGCTCTGAATAACCATTTAACTTGCTGTGAGTCATTGCATATTGTAGGGTTGAACACACTGTAAATGAGAAAAGTCATTTTTAGAGATTTTTCTTGGGAATCTTTTAAATACCCACTCTGAACACAGGGCTGGCCTCACCTCTGCACACCCAGCTCTGCTTGTCTCACACTGTGCTTGTGCTAAAGTAACAGCAAGAGTGCAAAATAAGTGGAAGCATCTTGCTGGACTTAAGAGCACTTGAAGGGATGGATGGCAGATGCCAGGTGGCCTAAAAGCTTCAAGAACCTTGGTCCTGCTCCCAGAGTCTCCTGTTCCTGCAGTGGGCATCACAGAAGTGTGCACAGTGGAGAATGTCACTTGGCCGCTCTTGGTTGACCAACGAAGGCATTAGGCCAAAATCTAACCAGCTGTTGCGTGACCACTGCTCTGCCCTGTGCCTGACTTTACGTGGTGGTCCCTCCATGTCTGTACTTACTGCTACTTTGTCATTTTCTTCAGCCTTCATGGACATGCCTAAATCTATGCACATACCATAAATCTTAAATTATTTTATAGTGTGCACTAGCTCCCAGTCTGACTAATGCTGATGACATTGTCAGCTCTGAGAAGAAAAATCCCTATGTCTGGTAGCTGCTCCTGTTCAGAGACCACCTCCTGTCTTAGTCCTTTCACATAACATCTCTCATCCTTACTGTCTCTTTTGGGGAAATCGTGAGCTGAGGAGGCTGGTCTGCGGGAGTGATGAATTGAGGGTGTGCCTCAATTTTTTAATTAATTCTGTCTTTCGGGGAAAGGGCACTCCAACCAGCCCAGCCACAGTAAGAGTCCAGGTGCACTCTACATGTTTAACTCATCTAAATGTTGCTGCAGCAGCTTCTCATTCTTGGCGCTGATGCTGATCTAACCTTTGTGTGAGGCATCTTAGGGTGGGAAACCACCAGAAGGCTTTTGTGGAGGTAAGGGCTCTCCTGATTGCCCCGCAGCTGACCCTTCCGAAGGTGCGGGATGGGGTGGAGCCGGATGCTGGGGGAGCTGCTCTGGAATTGCAGTGCCTGCGGCTCGAGGCTCCCGTGTGCTTTCATCCAGCGCTCCAGCAGCACAGTCACGTCCAGAACAGCTGGGGTGCGATCTCTGTGGATAAAAGTGACCTTACAGCACTACTGGGCCGTACAGACAAGAGGTGATGATGGCAGAGGCCATATCCCCTGGGTCTCTGTTGGGTCCTGAGGGAGATTGCTGCGGAGTTCGGAAATGAGTGAGCGCCCGGTGATGAGGGATTTGTGACCGAGCTGTGTACGGCTCCTGCCTGTACTCCTTAACTTCAGAGAATTACACACCAGAAGGTGCATGTGATTTCCTAAAAGCGCGTGGGTGGGACGCGCTGTCAGTGTTCCAGGGGGACACGCAGCACCATTCCCCCGCCCTTCGTTTGGGACGGCACGAGACGCGCAGGAGCTGCGATTGGCAAAGATGANACCGCTCCGCTCCGCTCCGCACGGGGCGGGGCAGGACCGCACCTGCCCGGGGCGGGCGCTGGGCGGGCGCTGGGCGGGGGTCCCGTCCCGCCCCCGGGGCCGCCGGCAAGAGGCGGGCGGTGCCCGCAGCCGCAGAGGAGCGGTGCTGCTGCGGTGAGCGCTCCGTGTGAGTGCGGGGTCGGGTCCCAGCGCCCAGCTCCGGCTGCCGGGGCCGTTTCTCCGGGGCGGGGGTGGCCGGGCTCGGGCAGGGTGAGCAGCGCTCCTCCGCAGCCCCGTCCCGTGTGCGCTGCCCTCGGCTCCCCGGCGGGGCTGTGCCGCCTCTGCCCGGCTGGTCCCACCTCGCCGCTCCGGCCGCCTCCTCCCCGTTTGAGCTCCCTTCCCCCTGCCCCGCTGGCTGTTAAGGGGCGCTGGGGCTGCTCTGTTGCCCTGTGTTTGTTTTGGGGGGGCCCTGGTTGGTGCGAGGAGCGGGGCTGTGTCACGGAGCCGGTGCGCGGCTCTGCCGTGGGCTGCCCGCCGCCGGGACCTGCCCTTGGCCGGGGGCTTGCTCGGTGCACCTCTCCTATACATGCGTGTTAATTTTGGGTGTCTGTAGGTGTCTAAGCAAGTGTCTCGGGACTTTTGAGCTTTCAGGTAAGAGCCCCAAGGACGGGTTTATACGCTTTTGGGGCAGGACCTGCATTTCTGTGTTCCCCGGCAGTACCCCGGGGGTCTCAAGCAGTGGCTGTTGTCTTCACACAGAACTCCATACTCAACTGAAACCAGGCAGAGGCTGAGCGTCAATTTGCCTAGTCTGGGAGCAGTAGTCAGCAAGCTGAGAAGCTGGGAAGGGGTGGCTAAAACCCTGTGTGTGCCTTGTTGGAGATGGAGTTGGTCGCAGGGAGCAGCATGGGCTGCAGGTCTGCTCCCTGGGAATCCATACAAACGCCCATTCCTAGGGTCTGCTCTGGCTGGAAGGAGCCATTAAGGAGTTAAAATGGAAGTCTCTGGCGGAGAAGGGCTGTTTACCTTCTGAGGAATTAAGCTCCGTGTTATTTCTTTTGGGGTTTGAATGTTTTAAGGAGCAAATCTCTGTGTGTGTGGGGTATCCTGCTGCATGCTTCCAGGGTGTGCAAGGGCTGTGGGGTGCAGATCATCCTAGCTCAACTTTTGCACCAAAATTGTTAGTCCTGGGAAGTTTTGGGATTTCAGCTTCCTTGGGGCATTCCTGTTCCTAGTGCTGCTGGTGGGAAGGGCATTGCTTGCACTTGTGCTGCTGCAGTGGGGCCAGCCCCAGTGTGGGTCTGTGGTTGCTGCAGACAATTTGAAACCTGCGCCCTGTAGCCTCAGGTCTGTCTCCCTCTGCAGCTGAGCTCCGTGGGTGACCATGAATGCCAGTGGCCCTGGCTATCCCTTAGCCTCTCTCTATGTGGGAGACCTGCACCCGGATGTGACTGAAGCCATGCTCTATGAGAAGTTCTCCCCTGCTGGGCCCATCATGTCCATCCGAGTCTGTCGGGACATGGCCACACGCCGGTCACTGGGCTATGCCTACATAAACTTCCAGCAGCCTGTGGATGGTACGTTCCCCGTAACACAGCTCTGAGGAACTGCCTCACAGCAGGGACTTGGGTGTGCAAGTGATGCAAAGGTGGGCAGTGGAGGAGGGGGGAGCAGTTGTCTGAATGGCTGCATCGCTGCTGGGGCTTGGTTCTAACTAATCCCAGCCTGCTCTCTGATGGTGACCCATCCTGCTTCCATCTCTTCTTAGGGTCTGGGAAAGGATGCAGCTGCTGGGCTCTAGCGAGGGGATGAAGGCGACTTGCAAGAGTTGCCTCCCTCCTCCCTCTCCATCAGAGAAGGGCATCAAAACCCCTTCTGCCCTTCCCTGGGGCAGGCAGCTTCCCACTGGCTCACAGTGTGAAGTGAGGCCACTCTCCTGGCAGGCATTGCCATGACGCAGTACTAATTGGAAGGTGTTCCATGCTGAAGTGAGGCTGTAGTGATGGGAAGGTGTTGAATTAGTTGTCCTAGAGACCAAAATCCTTACTGGGTAAATTAGTCAGGCATCTGCCAGGCTGGAGCTTGTAGTGAAGTCGTTGATCCTTGGGAGTCAGACATGCTTTGGAGAGGAAAAAAATAACTAATCAAAGAGTGGTGTGGCTGGAGGGGTGGGGAGGCAGAGCTGCCTATCCCATTTAGGTTAACAAGCCCCTGTCCCTGATTCCTGTGCCCATCTCAGCTGCTGCAGGATGTGAGGGAGATCTGTCTCTGTTACTCCCCTCTCCTCCCCCTTCTTTGCCAGCTGAGCGAGCCCTGGACACCATGAACTTCGAGGTGATCAAAGGCCGACCCATCCGCATCATGTGGTCCCAACGGGACCCTGGGCTCAGGAAGTCAGGGGTTGGAAACGTCTTCATCAAGAACCTGGATGACTCCATTGATAACAAAGCCCTGTATGACACATTCTCTACCTTTGGAAACATCCTGTCATGCAAGGTAGGTGTGCCCAGGGCCCTGCAGGAGAGGGCTTGCTGCAGAGCTGCCCTCACTCTTGGAAGCGTGCTCCAGCCAGCTGGAATTCCCTTTCTGATTTTACTTTCCACAACATCTCCTAAAATTCCCAGCTGCTTGGAAGCCAAAAGGCCTTGCTGTGTTTCCCCTCAGAATGGGGGCTTTCCCCCCAGTCCCTGCACAGAGATGTTATGTGTCGTCCTGTCCCAGCTCAGTACACCAGTGGCATGTGGGTCTTGGGGAGCCATAAGTTCCTGGATATCATATAAAGCACCATGGATCTGGTCCTGGGATTGCTCACCTCCCCGACCTGCTGCCAACACCCCAACAGAGCTCAGCTGCAGTGGGAGCAGGATGTCAGGGAGGGAAAATGCTCCTGGAAAATGGGGATGGGTTTTGCTGTAATATACTCATGTATGAATGTAGAGAAAAACAGTGTCTGTCTCTTTCCTTTGCCCCTCACGCTGTGTTTGTAGGTGGTTTGTGATGAAAATGGATCCCGTGGCTATGGCTTTGTCCACTTTGAGACTCATGAGGCAGCGACTCGGGCCATTGAGACCATGAATGGGATGTTGCTCAATGACAGGAAGGTGTAAGTGCCAGAGAGAGGAGTCTGGGCTCTGCACCTGGCTCTGCTCTTCCCTTGCCTTGGTCTGCTGTTGGGAGTAAAAGCGTGCCCTGCTCAGGCATCCCCTTCCTGCTGCTCTGTGTTCCTCCCTCTTCCACCCCTGCTGGGCATGGCAGCTCTGCTGCTCTCTGGGACAGTGAGTCACTTGCGGTGGGTGCTGGTGGAAGTGTGATAGTGGTTTGGAGCTGTTCCCAGATGGTGGGGAAGGAGCCCAACCCCAGGCTGGGTTTTATTGCTGAGGCAGTGTAATGTGTGCCCACAAAGTGGGGCTGGTCCTTGATCTTGACTGTTGGCATCAGATAATCTGGGCAGGAAGAGGTTTTGTTGTTGTTCCTCTCTCTGCTTGCATTGCATCACCTCACTCTCTGCATCCCACAGAGGCAAGGGCTGCCCAGAGCGTTTGAGAACACTTTGGAGGAAGAGAGATGGCACTTGGTGGAATCCTTTGGGGTCTTTTGTGGTGGTGGCATCCTTTGAAGTCTTTTGATGTCTCCTGGGGTGACACATCCCACTTTTGGCAGTGACAAGGGGGCGTTTGGGTAGAAGTGCACCAGAGTGGGACATGCTGGAGTTGCTGTGTGTAAAACTCATGGGAGTTTGTGGGTGAGTAAAGCATGGCCTGAGATGATGGGATCTCTCTTGGCCTGTACTGAGACAGGTGTGCCTGAGTCCATCTTCCCTCTGCAGGGGACATGCAGGGTTTGAGGCCTATTCCTTCCTTCCTGCAGGTTTGTTGGACAATTCAAATCCCGCAAAGAGCGCGAGGCAGAGGTTGGGGCGAGGGCAATAGAGTTCACCAACGTCTACATCAAAAACTTTGGGGATGACATGGATGATGACAGACTGCGGGAAATATTCTCCAAGTTTGGTAAGTGCAGTTGTTGAAGTATCCTCATGTCTGACAAACTGGAGTTGGAGCAACTGGAAAGGAAGCTGGGGAGAGTGCTTGGCTGAAATAACAAGTCCCTTTTCTTGGTGAGATGTGACTTGTTTAAACATGCCCCACATAAAAGGGCCGCAGTCCCTTCAGTTGTCAGGATGTTACATGTGCTTTCCTGCTGTGATGGAGCATAACTTGTACTTGGTGCTCTCTTGAAAAAGGTAGGTTTTTTCTTTCTTATATAGTTTTTTTTTAATTGTCTTGTTACCAGCATGCTGTCTGGTTACAGGACCCCTGGGAATAGGAATCGTTGAGTCTGAATTTACAGAAAACAGGCTTTTCAGTTTAGTTCAGTACTGGAGGTTGCCTCTGGTGATGGGGTTTAGTGTTGTGCCAACCCATGGGCCATACTGTGCGTGCTTGGTCAGTGCCATCACAGGTAATCTGTGGTTATGCTTCATATGAACCCAATCCATGTGTTCATGTGTAAAGGAGATAAGATTTTCTGGCCAAAGCTCAGTGCACTGGCTGGAGGGGCTGAAGAGCCCAGGGCAGTGAGAGCAGCACCCAGGGTGGGAGGGATCACCCTCATCAACCCCCTCACAGCCTCCTGTCCCTGCCTGGTGGGGATCCCGAGTCTGTCCTCCTGCTGAGCTCTTCCATGCTGCCATGGCTGTCCAGTCTCCTCGCTGGGCTGGCACCTCACGGTGTCCCCCCAGCACAGTGCTGCACGCTGGCAGCACCCCTCGGTGGGCACCCCTCAGGCTGTACTTTCCTTCCCTCTCGCAGGAAAGACGTTGAGTGTCAAGGTCATGATGGACAACAGTGGCCGCTCAAAGGGCTTCGGTTTCGTCAACTTTGAGAAGCACGAAGAAGCCCAGAAGGCAAGACGCTCCTTACTGCCCATCTCTCCCCTGAGACTGTCACCTGGTGATGTTCCCACCTCTCCTGAGGGGGACCATCACCAGCTCTGTGCTTGTCTGGGAGCTGGCACTGAGAACCTGGGTGGGCAGGACCTGGCGAGGAGGAGCAGCTCTCTGCTTGTGGTGGGTGCAGAGCAGAGCTGTGGCCACGGGCTTCCTGCTGAGCTCAGAGCCCTTGCCTCCCCTGGCAGGCGGTGGCTGACATGAACGGGAAGGAGATCAACGGGCGGGTGCTGTACGTGGGCCGGGCCCAGAAGCGGCTGGAGCGGCAGAGCGAGCTCAAGAGGAAATTTGAGCAGATGAAGCAGGAGCGAGTGAACAGGTACCAGGTAAGGGGAGAGCAGGGTGCTCCATCCTGCAGGTCTGCACCAGGGACACTGTCAGCTCGGGTGCAGCACAGAGCTCTCCAGAGCAGATCAGCGTGGTGGGTCCCTCCTGCAATTAAAGACCAGCACAGGGGTCCAGTTACTGCCTGGGAACGTCCTGGGAAGCAATATTGGGAAAGAGGAGAGAGATTTAAACCCAGGATGAAGTTGGGAGGTGAACAAATGGGTCTTCTCATTTCCAGGAATATTAGTCTGGAAATGAGACAGCTTCTTGAGGTCTTGGAGCAGGTTCACAGTGATGGTCTGGCTGCCCTCTTCACTTGGGTTGTCTGTTCTTGGAGTGGAGTTTATGCACAATCCTGGCCTCTCTCATGTCACTGCTCCTGCAGGGCGTGTCTCTGTGGGATGTCCCACCCTCCAGCTGAGCTGCTGGTGAAATGTGCATCCAGTGTGACAAACTGCTTTAAACTTTGGGATCCCAAGATGCTTCTTTTTCACCTGTGTGCAGGGGGTCAACTTGTATGTGAAGAACTTGGATGATGGGATAGACGACGAGAGGCTGAGGAAAGAGTTCTCTCCCTACGGCACCATCACCAGTGCCAAGGTGAGGGACTGGGGCTGCCACTGGAGCTCCTGGAGTCAGTCAGCTGGTGACCCCAGGAGTGGATTGAGATTGGAGATGGATTGGGATTATCATCCTGAATCCTCCAAAACACTGCGCTGTGTTTTGTGGATGCTGCTGCGATCTGTGGACTTAGCTGTCTTGTTCTAATCCCATTTTAGGTGATGACAGAGGGTGGCCGCAGCAAAGGGTTTGGGTTTGTATGTTTTTCCTCCCCAGAAGAGGCTACCAAGGCCGTGACAGAAATGAACGGGCGGATCGTCAGCACAAAGCCTCTCTATGTCGCGCTCGCTCAAAGGAAAGAGGAGCGGAAAGCAATCCTCACCAACCAGTACATGCAGAGATTGGCCACCATGAGGGCCCTGCCTGGCCCTCTGCTGGGCTCTTTCCAGACCCCCCCGGGGTACTTCCTGCCCCCCATGCCCCAGGTGAGTCCAGCTCCCTAGTGGCAGCCTTGCACAGGGACCCAAGTGTGCCCCGGAGCAGGCTGGCAGTCAGGCTGAGAAACAGAGCTTGAGTTGTGCAGACCTGGGCACATCCTGTGGAACCAGTGGGAATTGTGCTGGGCTTCCATGTGAGCAGCAGGGTGGGATGCAGGTGCTCCAGGTGATGGGCTGGGGATTTCATAGTTACTGCTGCTCCTCAGAGGAGGGAAGCAAGAGGAGTTTGGTGGGAGGGTGTGAGCATGGAGAGCGAGGGGGAAGAGTTACAGAGGTGCAGAAACTCCTGGGGAGGAGTTAAGTAGAGCTGCTGGAGGACATGCTGACAGCAGGGCTGGAGGTCAGTCTTTAAAGTGCTCTGGCACCCTGCAGAGCATGGTTTTGGCTTGTCTGTGTGTGTGCAGCAGCCACCAAGAGGCTCTGGGTTAGTTCTGGCTCAGCTCAGCTCCCCAGTCACTGTGGATAATGTGTTCTCCTTTCCCAGCCACAAACCAGAGCTGCCTTCTACGGCCCCAGCCCTGTTGTCCCAGTCCGCCCTGCCACTCGCTGGAGTGCGCAGCCCTCCCGGCCTCCCTGTGAGTCTGCCTGTCTCTCCCTGGGGGCTCTTGGCACGAGCTGGGCTCAGTCACGGACTGAGGGTCTTTAAAAGCAGCACGCAGTGTGTAACCGTGGGGGTTTGTCTTGGAGAAGCGTGCAGGGGTTTGGTGCAGGGTCACGGTGATGGGCACCGGGAGGTGAGATGTTGGCAGTGACACCAGAGGTGAGGTGCTCCTGAACTGTCCCCAGCCACAGTTACTCCCCCACATCTCCTTCCATGCCTCTGCTACCAAGCAGCTTCATTATGTGTGTGTTCTGTCTCTCCAGCAGTGTATCCTGAAGCCACCCCCATCCTGAGGGCTGCCGTGCCACCCCGGCGCCTGCTGTCCAACATCAGCACCACGAGACAGGCCTCCACCCAGGTGCCCCGTGTGCCCCCCCAGGCCCAGAGAGTGGGTGAGTGGGGGAAGGAGCCCCACGATATCCAGCTGAGACATCGCCGTGGTGGCAAGGGTGCTTACTGTGAGCTCAGGTCTCCTCTGAGGATGGATTGGTCTGTGGGATTGCTCATGCAGGAGTCTGATGGTGTGGTGGAATTGGAGCAGTGTCTGTAGGAACTAAGTATGTAACTTCTGGGGAAGGTTGTGATCTTTCAGGTAATGGGACAGGTCTCTGATATACAGATTGGTCTTGGTGGCTGCTCTGTGAATATGATCCTTAAAGCAGATGGTGATGCAGCCACAGCACCTGGGCTTAGCGCTCAGGCAAAGGCAGAGGGTGGCAAAGGACCTCTGGGGCAGAGGAAGGGGATCTTACAGGTCCTGGCTGAACTGCTGCTAATGCCAAGCCTCGTGTGAGAGGGGTTTGGAGCTGAGAACCAGACCTTGCTGGCATCTCCAGTGCCTGGCTGTGCTGAGGCTGGCCCTGGGTTCTGGGTGTCCCCTCCCCACAGGACCATCTGGGGCAGTGACTGCCTACAGCCTTCCCATCTTCATGGGATTTTGCCCAAAGTTATCTTTGGCATTGAATGTCTTACTGCTGAAGTGAGCTGTGGGACCAGGAGGGCTGTCTGTGGCTTGTCCCCTCTTCTTTTGTCATTGTCCTTTCATTTCTCTGCCCTCACCTCCCTTCAGGATGAGCTGGGAGACAGGGGTCTCGCAGCCCACTCTCCTCAGGGCTGTTCCCATGCTCTGGCTGCTGATGCAGATGGGTTTCTGGAGGAGAAATGACGATGTGTGGGTGCCTTTGCCAGCTCTCCTGCCCTCTGCACAACATCAGACCACCCCACCCTAAGGGTGGCATGCCCTTCCTGTCCTGAGGAAGCTTCCTTTGGCCTGGGGGCTGCTTTGAGCCCATGTAGGATTTTTCAGGCCCTCCAGACAAGCGCACTGCCCTTGTGGCTTCAGCCTCCTTGGCATGTGAATTCATTTAAGGGCTCCTCCTCACAAGCGTTCTTGTCCCCATTGCAGCCAACATCGGGACGCAGACAGTCAGCACCCGGGTGCCCTCCTCGTCTGCCCTGCCACGGGGTGCCCAGCAGTACAAGTACTCCTCGTCTGCCAGGAACATGCAGCCCATGGGGCACATGCCGACTGTGGTGGCCCCGCAGGTAAGGACTCTGCAGCCACCACCATGTGACATTCCTGGTCCTGCTCTGGGATAACGTGACTGCTGACCCCAGGGATCGCCATGGCTCTGTGGCTGGTGCTGTGGGGAACCTTTCCTGGGGGCTCTTGGGGGGCTGTGGCCCCAGTAGACACACAGCTCTAATGCTTGGCTCCAGCTTTTCTGGAAGCTGGTGTTTGAATACAAACAGACAACGCCAGCATCTTGGAAGGCTGAAATGCCCCATGGTGGTTGCTATCCAGCACCATTCCTGCAGGCCAGGTAACTCACATCCCTTCCAGCTTTTTGTTGCTGTTCTTCCCTGTTTTTCCTCCAGGTGGGAGAACCTGCTGTGCATGTCCAGGGGCAGGAGCCACTGACGGCATCCTTGCTTGCAGCAGCCCCTCCTCAGGAGCAGAAGCAAATGATTGGTGGGTATCACAGCTGCTCTGCTGGAGCTGGTCCAGCCACAGGGCCCTGGGGAAATGTGGGTTTGCATGCACCAGGGCAAACTTAACTGCTGGGAGAAGCTGTAAGGCTTTGTGGGATTGCTCTGATATTATGCTGCTTTAAAAAAAGAATAATAAATTCAGTCTGTGTTGGAATTGGATGGGAGCAATAAAACCACTCCCTGTCTGTGTGAGCTGCCCGGCAGTGAGAGAGCGTCTGGTGAAGCTTTGCAGAGAGGCAGAGGTCCATCCACCCTTCCTGTGCTGCCAGGCCATGCCAGGGCATTTGCAATTCCCCTGAGCTCTGACCCATCCTGTACTGCTGCTCCTGGGCACTGATGGACAGTTTGATGGCCGGGGTTAAGGTCAGCTCTGCCACACAACCCTTGGGTTCCAGGTGTTCTGTGGTGGAGCCTTGGTGTGGGACAGCATCGCTTGGCCGGCCAAAGCACAGCAGGTCACAGACCAGCCCTTCCCTCCCCAGGAGGAAACTGCTCCTGCAGAAACTGGCATTTCCACCTGTGCATGGGTGGGCACGTGTGCTCAGCTCCACTGCCCTGTGCCCACTGTAGGTGCCTGCTGCTGGCTTCACCCAGCAGCTTCCCGTTGCTGTGATGTGCTGGAGTAGCTTTGCTTGTGAGCAGTGGTTTTCCCACCACCGTCACCACCCTTGTGTCCCATTTCAGCTGAGAGGGCAGGAGGGCTTGCAGTGGGGTTGAAAATGCTGGAGGGCTTGCCTAGAGCTCGTGTCCTTGCCGGTGTTTGGAGCAGGTGAGCGCCTCTACCCTCTGATCCATGTGCTGCATCCCTCGCTGGCCGGCAAGATCACCGGGATGCTGCTGGAGATTGACAACTCCGAGCTGCTGCTGCTCCTGGAGTCCCCAGACTCCCTGCGCTCCAAGGTAGGAGGGACTCGGTGCCCAAACAAATCCCTTTCCGAAGGGCTGATTACCTGCTGCTGTGAGGAAAGCTGAGCACAGCCCAGGACACTGATCACTGTAGGGAGAGCAAGTAGCTGCTGTTTTTATTTTCAAGTGGAAAAGGAGCCCCAGGTTGATGTCACCACACCCAGTGTCTGAATGTCTGCCTGCCTTCAGCAAAGGGAGAAGCTGGAAGCAGCTCCCTGAAAGCACAGGCCAAGCCTGAGGGTGGTTTGGAGGTGGCTGGGAAGCGAGAGGGGAAAAGCAGGGTGGTGTCTCTACATGGAAGCAGCCAGGAAGATGCTCTTTCCTCAGAATAGAAACCAGATATACTGCAGAAGGGCAGCAGTCTTTCTTCAGTTTCCTTCTTAATCCTGGTGAATATTTAGCTTTGGTTCCCATCAAAGTAGTTGGAGTGAATTGACTGCATCATTTTGTTGCTCCTTGGAGACAGGAGCTGCTTTCACCCTTCCACTGATGTTTTTTTGAGGAGCCTGGGCTCTGCTGGGTGGCGTCAGGCAGCTTCACCTGTGAAGTCTGGCTTCTCTCTAGCAAGTTCTGACTTGATAGTAAAGGAGAGATACCTTTTCTGTCTCTCACTAAGGGAAATTCTGGGGTCTTCGGGCTGATCAGTCTCTTGCAGAAACAGCAGGCTTGGATTCCGTAATTATTCAAGTCCTTTACCTTTTGGAAGTGGGTCTGTGTGGCGGCCACGTTGGGACCTGAAATACTGAATTCCTGGTGCAGTGAGTGCGCTTTTACACTGGAGCAACTCAACTTCTCCCCTTTGTGCTCTGTTGTAAGATCGAGGAAGCGGTCACTGTTCTGCAGGCACACCAGAGCGCCGAGACACCCCACAAGGGCAGCGCTGGGGCGTTCCTGCAGTGACTCCAGGTGCGTGCTGGGAGCCGTGCTGGGCTCAGAGTCTCTGGTTTCTGACTGAAATGGGGGATTGGGTTTCTCATCCAGGCCAAGCAAGGTTTAATGAGCAATATCAGTGTCTTTGGCTGTAATATTCCATTTCTTAAGTTGCATCCTCTGTTTTCTGGACTTAATGGTACCACAGAGACCTAGTTCTGTGTGGGTTCTTTCTATGTTGACGAGGGCAATGACTGCTGCCAGAAAGGAAAATAGGAAAGGTCCTTGCTTTTCTGTAGGTCTAGTGGGGACCAGCACAATCTTTCCTGGGAATTCCCAGTGGTTTTTTTTTGCAGAAGCGTAACAGTAGATACCCTGTAAAATATCCTTTGTGTGCTTGATCAGGAGAGCTGGTCCCGTTGCTGAGCCTGGGATAGACACACTAACAAAGCAATTCAGATTATAGGTACCCCTATGAAGATATTTCAGATATTTTCTTGACTTATGATATCAAAGTGACTGTGTTAGTCCAAGTTTCGCCTTTTCTGGATGAAACTCTTCCCTTAGCAGCTGAAAATTGTGTACGTGGTTCTCTGTTTCTTGCAGGCTCTGGGACTGAGAGCAAGCCCTGAGAATGTTGCTACGGAAGAACAGGAGCAGGAACCCCACCGTGCTGTTGGAATCATGCCCGTACAGTGACCCTGGCTTGTCTTCAAATGCCCCATCCTATTGTTTGTGTGTACTGTAACCCTGGTAGAATTGCTTCCTCCTGCACCTGTAGAAATCCCCACATTAAATCTCTTCTCACCACTGAAAGCACCTTGTGAACTGTAGTGTGGAACCCAGCCTGGGTCAGTTGCCCAGAAAATGATGAGTGCTGATGCATCATCATTTTACTGAATTTTTTGGGTTCTGTAGTTTTATTTGTTCACATAGATTACACTAATGAAGAACTGATACTTCCACCCTCCCCACAAATGGGTAAGTTCCCTTGGCAGAAAGACAGCCAGTGCTTTGCTTCCTGCAGGTGGAAGGATGGACTCAGGCTGCAGTAATTAGGGATTGAAGTTTGTGGTGCTGGTGGGGTGTCAGTCTGGAGAGCTGACAGAAGGGACATACAGGATTGCATTTACAAATTGCCAACCAACAGGCTCCTCTAATCCTTTCTGATTCCCTAGGAGGATGGATTTAAGCAAAACAGGATGGGTTCCTGTTGTTCTCCTTTTGTGATGAGCCTTGTACACCTGCAGTACTGGCCTCGAGTGTCTCCTGCTGGTCACCACAGAGTGTGTCTGTTTGTCTGTGGTGCACAAGACCAAGTTTTTGAGGTGTTGTGGAGTAGCTGTAAGTCAAAAGCTGTGTTTCTAGTGTGTGTCCCTGACCAGAGGTTTCAAGGAGTCACTAAAGAGCCTGCTAACACTCACGATTGCATCTCATCCCACGGGGACACTCTCTGCTTGCAGGAGGAGCTGGGACTTGTTACTGCTGTGTTCTGCTCTCTGTGTTGCTGTCATCACCCTGGCCTTAATCCTCTGCTCTTCCTAGTTAGGAAAGGAATTTCAGTCCCTAGAGAATCCTCGGTATTGAGGCTGGTGATGCACTGACCTCACTTGACTGCTTCCTCGAGCTGGCAGGAGCACACCTCCACCAGCACCACCCACCCGCTTTCTGTGCAGCTTGTGCTGGTGTTGCTGTCTCAACCTTCCTTCTGTGCTGTGTCATACTCTCGCTTCAGCTCCCTGCTGAGTCACCCCTCCTACCTCTTGTTTTCCTTCCAGCATTTTAATAGGACCACTTACACATTTGCTCCTGCATGGTGGCTGCTCTGCTCCGCTGGCATTCTTCACTGGGGCTTTTCATTATTCCTTTTTCTCACCTTCATTTCAGCAGTTCTTCCTCTGACCTCCTTAAATATTTATTTTCCTCTTAGTGGATACCTCAGCCTGAACTGTTCACTGTTTAGATATCACCTCCTCAGCGAGATGCTTATAAAGGACTTTAATTCACTTAATATACAGGACCTTCATTTGTTATCACTCTCAAAGTGTCATGGGCTGGAAGCTTTTCTGCTTGGTCTCTAGAAGAAAAACATGTATTTGCATGAGTGTAATGCACATAAGGAGAGCTGGAATGGAGCTGTACAGGTAAACTTCATTCTGCTCTTGGTTAGCTTGGCTGCAGCCTTTTTTCAGGTGTAACAGGGAGGTTCAGGTATGCCTGTGACACTACCTACAGTGCCAGATGGCTGGGCTGGGTGAGTCCTTTGTAAAGCCAGAGGGAGGAATGTGAAGTGGGGCCCAGAAACACAGGGATATCAGAATAGCCTACGGAAAGATGTGAACAAGGACAAGAGGTTTTAAAATGTTCATCAGAAAAGGTGAAGCTGGCCCTTGGATCCCTGATGACACTAGAAATTATTCAGAGTAGCTCCCTGGCTGCAGTCCTTGGTGAGGTCTGAGGCTTTAGGGAGTTGAGGCAGCAATGCAAATAAGTCTGGAGGCTCCAGTCTGGAAGAGCTGCTGTTGTTTCTGAAAGGGGCAGGTGATGCTGTGTCCCTGTGGCCAGCACTACCTTTGCCCACCCGGGAAGTGCCCTGCACAGACAGCAGCACCTCAGCAGGAGCACAAGTGACCCTGAGCTTGCAGCAGTGTCTTGTTGCTCTGCATGACCTTTGTCCACCTGGTGCTACTGCTGGGGAAAAATCTTTGGTATCAGGCCCAAACAGAACTACTGTTTTGAGGGGAAGGAGATGGTGATTGCTGCTTTTTAAGGGTGCTGTAATGAGCTGCTCTTGAACAGTGCAGGTATCTGCCACTCAGGTCACAGCAGGGCTGCCAAAAGGATAGCTCTTAATCAAGTGAAGCCAGTCCTACTCCTGGATTCTGTGACCTTTCTCTGCTAATCTGTGTACTGCTGTGTGCTTCCCCACCCTGGAATCCATCACACCTGCTAACAGCTTGGCCAAGTGCTGCTTGTGGGATCAATGGAGCTGCCACACTTAGAAGTAGGAGTGGAGTGAATGGAGCAATTTGTGCCCCTCAGGGAGGACTTGTTTTAAGCCCTGGCCCATTACAGCTGATGGAGTACAGCCCTGGGACCTACAAAAGCTGTTTAATGTCAGGCTAAGGTAAGAAGCCTTTGTCTTCAACGGCATTAGAGGGATTGCTCGCTAAATTCAATTCAGTGGGGTACCTGCCTGAAACACTGCTGGGAGAGGCAAGGTGGGAAACAAAGATTTGTGAGCCCCGACCAAGGGCTAGCTTCTGTCTCCTGGTCTGTATTAGGAGTTGGACCGGGTCTAGCATGGCCCAGCATCTTACTAGCTGAGGCAGAGTGCAAGGCTGAGCAATGGTTGGAAACCTTGATGCAGTGCTGTGCTCTCCTTGGCATGCCTCTCCCAGCCCCAGTGTCCTTGGAGCTGCAGGCTTTCTGGTTCTCTGAACTCTAACTTTAATGGCCACTATAAGCTGAAGTCACTGTCTGAAAGAGCAAGGCCCTGTACAGTGCTTGAAGTCCTCTGACAAACAGAGGGGACAGTATGAAGGGATTAAACAAGTGTTTCAGTTCCCCTACTGCATCCATCACAAAAAAACCACAGTTCTAGAGTGAAAATAAACATGGCTTTAATGAGAACGGGTTTTAACAGTTCACAAAGTAACTCCAAGTATCTCTTTATCTACCATGTAAAATCAGTGCCATCAATACCAGATCAGGAGAAGTTTAAACATGCATTGAAGTAGTAAGCCAGACCTCAGCTGGGGTGTTACTGCATATTTTCCTCCCTGTAACACCCCACAGCAACTGCTCCAAAAGGCACAGAGGAGCTAAAGTGGTTTTTAAAAAAAAAACAAGACAAAAAACCATTGCAAAATTCCCAAGCACCCAGAATCTGAAAGAATAGTGCACAGTGTAACAAGGCCGGCTTAACTTGCTGCTGTTTTCTTAAATGTGGAGAATAATTAAAGAAAGCTGCTACTGTAAACATCTGCCCAGCCACACTAAGCAGCAGAACCCAGCTGAGGGCCAGCAGGCATCAAGGGGGAGAGGGAACAAGCTTGGCCCTGTGCAAGTAACTGTGCCCCTGTCACAAGAAGGGTATGTGGTGCTCTGGCAACTACAGCAGTTCCTGCAGCCACTTTCTTTCAGCAATAGCAGCACAAACGCAGCAAAACCGTCACCTGAATAAGGACTAAAACCCCTCTGTTTGTACCTCTTCAGACAGAACAGCCACTTCCCGTGCATCTTAGCCAACATGTAAAGAGTCCCTGAGGCCAATAGTAAGAGGCAAGTTGACTTCAACCAGGAAAATTAACCTAAATGCCTCTTGGGGAGGGGCATTAAAACTATGCATGATCATAGAGACAGCTTAATAGAGTTTGATGCAGATTACATCTCAACAATCATTGTGCTGGTACAGAACCTCTTAGATCTCAGCAGCACTGGAAGATAGATTTCAACACCAATCCTGCATCGACTGGTCCCTGTAACAACAGCAGAAGGGAGGAAGCTTTCCTCTGCAGTGGAAAGGAAAGCTTTCCTTGTTGCTTGGTTACCCTAGGCTCTGTTCAGTTCTTGCAGTAATCTCAGTGCGGCTGTGTTCTTTGGTTCAGTTTTCAACAAGCTCTTGATGTCGGCAATACTTGATTTGTAATCCTAGAAAGAGAGTATTTTTTAAGGGTTAGTGCATTAAAAAGGCAGTCTAAGGCAGAACTACCACCCAGCAACAGAGGCAAAGAACACAATTAAGCCTGTGACTCCCTCTCTGTAACTGCTCAAGCACTGGCACTGAAGTAGCTGTTCTAAAACATGCTCAAACTAGGGCAGAGAAGATGATTTCATCACTCAAGCAGGTTCTGAGTCCAACACCAATGCGGTATGTACTCCAGTACTGACTCCAGAATTTCTCATGAGACGAAAAGATGAAGCTCAACACAACACTGGTCTCTGTGGTGACCACGGACAGGATCTGCGGGAATGGCCTGAACCTGTGGCAGGGGAGGTTTGGGTCAGGTATTAGGAAAAGATTCTTCACTCAGAGGGTGGGTGGGCAGTGGAACAGGCTCCCCAGGGAAGTGGTCACAGCTCCAAGCCTGAGAGTTCAAGAAGTGTTTGGACAACACTCCCAGGCACAGGGTGTCATTACTGGGGCTGGTGCTGTGCAGGGTGAGGAGTTGGACTTGAGGATCCCTGTGGGCCCTTTCCAACTCAGCATATTCTGTGATTCTGTGAACAAAAAAGTGCCTTCAACATCTCTAGAAACAGGACCTGATGCTGACAAACTCATGAGATTCAAACAGCAAAGTGTGATGTCTTTGACTCTTAGTCCTTAAAGGTCTCAGCTCTCTGATGGCAGATGTTGTCTAGCACAGAAACAAGCCCTAAAGGGTATCTCTGGCTCTGATCATGCATCAACAGCCATTTAGTCCTAGCCTAAAGCCCTTCCAAAACTCCTGACTTACCTTCAGTTCTTTAAGTGCTTGAGCACGCCTGTAGAGTGCCTTAACATTTTTAGGATCTAACTTCAGAGCTTCGGTGCAGTCCTGTGCTGCCTCCTTGTATTGCTTCAGGGTCAGGTAACAGAGAGCTCTGCAACACAGACACCTGCTTAGAGACCTTTGGCTGAAAGCAGCATTACTGCTGCAACACACAGAGCAGCTCTCAGTGCAGCACAAAGCTGGACTCCAAAACCACCCTCGTGTGTTATGTCATCTCACTTCTTGAGCTCAAGTTTGTTTCATTTATAGGGAGGAAAAAAAGGAAATGGTTCTTCAAAGAAACAAAAAGGAAGATGTTTAGAGCAACCTGCTCTAAAGCTGAAGAACCTGCACTTGCACTTTGAGGATGCAGGTTTCTGCCTGTGCCAGTGCAGCATATGCTCTGCTTGCTTCAACTGCCTTAGAAGTCCTCTGAGTGTTTAAGAACAGCAGTCTGTAGTTTGTAGGGCAGCAGAGACCACTCAACATACCCCAGTCCTGGCAGACAAAGCAGTAAAGGGAGAAGTTCCTTAGCAGCCCAGAGCAGTATCTCCAAGGGGTGCTGTAGTACCTGATCAAAGAATGTTACACGACAGGGGAGGCTGCACTTGAGGTGAACCTGAGGGGGTGGTTTTGTTTTACTCACCAGTTTGGGAGCAAACATTCAACAGTTCTGCCAGGAAGTACCATGGTGGCTGTTATACAGGGCCAAGAAGTAGGTGGGCAAAGAGCTGAACAGTACCTGTTGGTATAAGTTGCACATTCCTTGTTGAGCTTTAAGCTCTCACTGTACTTCTCAACTGCTTTTTTATGGTTTCCTTTCTTTACAAGTTCATTTCCTTCTTCCTTCAGCATTCGAGCTCTCTCCATGCCAGCAGCAGTCTGGTCTGGAAACAGTGTGAAAGGATACAGAACTCTATAAAACCAACAAGAATAGCACAGCCTCACAGAAGACAAATATCCCCATACCAGAGGCAAGACACAGAGACATCAAAGGAACCAGAATCAACCGAAAAGGCTGTGGCAGAACCAGGCCTGGGTTTCTCCAGGCCTTAGCCCCGGCTGCAGACACACCAAGCAGGTGTGGCAGCTGTCTTGTTCATCACCCTTGGGAGCTACAGGGCTCTGTGCCCAGCCCAAGGGCATGTTCCCACCTCGTTCTCCCTGTGGTGCAGTTGCAGGAGGAGCGTTTGCCCCAGGGGCCTGGGCAGAAGGAATGCTCCACCTCGTCTGGGCAGAAACGGGCACGGTGGGGATTGGCGGGAGCTTCTGACGCCAGTTCACACCATCCTTCTCCAGCAGGGCTTTAGTCATCCTGGAAGAGACAGCTCCCAGTCACCCTGGCTCTTGGCTGGATGGGCCACGCAGGAGCCAGCAGGGTCACTTTTAACCTGGCTTGTGTATTAAGAACAGCTTCTCTCCATCTGCTAATCTCTTTACATGAATCTCAGCTAGGTTCCTTCTACAGATAGGACATTTATGAAAAGATTAGCTTCACGCCAGCAGGGCTAAAAATACAACAGGACAAGGGCTGGGGCTGCCACTGCTCAGGTGAGCAAGAGACGTGCATTTCACTCCTTGGTCTGGCATGCCATGAAGTGAAACAGAGAGCACCAGAAAGAGAACAGGACTACAGCAGCCTGTAAACACAGTAAACACAGGGAGGCTTAAAGGCTAGGGTGCTGAACTTCAGTTCATTATTTCCTTTAAACCAGACACTGAGTAAAGCAGAAACAGTCCCACAGAAGTCACTCCCAGCCCTCGACCAGCATCTTGAGGGGAGCTATAGGCACTAGCAGGCAAAGGGAGCACGGCCAGCCCTTGCTTCACTTGTGTGCCTGGGACCCAGCTTGGTCCTGCGAGGGCTGCAGGAACGAGCACGGCTCACAGCAGCAGCACCCAGCTGCCCCATTCCCGAGCCCTCCGGTGCCCCCCGCCGCGGGCACCGGCCGGCGTTACCTGTTGACCCCATCGTGTGCCGCCTGGACGGAGCAGTCCACCTGCAGCGCCGTCTTGTAGTCCACATAGGCCAGCGCGTACCTCTCCAGAGCCTCGTACGCCGCTGCCCGCCGCAGGAGGGGCTTGATCCCGAACGGGACCAGCTCGAGGGCGCTGCGGCGGAGCGGAGAGCGCGCCGTGAGCCACAGCGCTGCGGGGCTGC
>VZTG01003473.1:972237-1046500 GCA_013397845.1 Melanocharis versteri | reverse complement strand
ACAGCGGGCACACTGAGCACACCCTGCACCCCGAGCACAGCGGGCACACCGGGCACACTGAGCACCCCGGGCACAGCAGTCACACTGAGCACACCGAGCACACCGGGCACAGTGGGCACACTGGGTACAGCGGGCACACCGGACACACCGAGCACACCGGGCACACCGAGCCCGGATCCTCGGGGGTTTCGGGGCGACCCCCGCACGAAGCCGCGAGTCCCCTATCTCGGGCTGCCAGGCCGGGCCGGGGCTGCGGGGCAGAGCTGGAGACCGGCGGCAGCTTGAATGAAGTGTCAGGTCAGAATCCTATCAGTGGTTCGCAGCTGGGGCCCGGGGAGCGCTTCGGCAGCGAACAAAGGAAGCTGCTGGCGCTGGTCCCCGGTGGCATTGGCCCGTTTGGTTAAACAGTGATGTATATTCTGTTAAAAAAAAAAAAAAAGCTTGGTTTTATTCTATAATTGCTTATGCCGGTGTTTACGGGGCAGGTGATTAAGATTAGATCTGAATAACAACAAAGGTGAGATTGGTTTGGGTTGCTGTTACATGCATGTGGTATGAACATCCAGGAGAGTGGCAGTCTGTCAGACAGCAGCGAGTGCGCTCGATGGAACAGGACAATGCGAAGTAATCGGGCTCCTGGTCTGTAGCAGAAATTAGGCTGTTTGTTGCAAGCACGGTTGTTGTCTGGTTATTGTGTTTCGGTATATGAAAAGCCTTTTTTTTTCCTTTTATGCTGGTAGAATTTAGGCCTCAACTTTAACAAGAAGGGTCTGCCTCTTGCGTCGCCACTTTTTGGGCTCCTTGGAAATGGTGGCTTATGTAGTTTCTGGTGCATATATTACTTTTTTTCCCCCTTTTCCCACACATTCTTTCCTTTCCGTTTTCACAAGGACAAGTAAATTCTGTTTAATGCTTATCTGAGCAGGGAAGCTAGCAGCTACTTTCAGTATTTCACCACTTCCTGAGTCTGCTTCTATATAATGTTTCCTCTGCTTCAGGAAGCCATTGTATGTGCTCCATGCGTGAGCTGCTCCTCCCATGTGGCTTTTGTACATAAACATAATAGCCAGGGATCAATGAATGGTTTTTCACTCTGTTTCTGAAGAAATTGGGGAAAAAAGTTACGTATTTAGTATAAAAATTAGCATTCCTGTGACTGGAGTCCTGATCTTTAGCAGTAGCTGTAAGAGCTTTCAGGAGTAATTTGCAGTTGCAGGCAACCACATGTGTTTTACTTTAAACACCAGTCAGTGCTAAAAACTCTGAGACTCTTAAGTTTCTGTGTTTAAAAAACTTGTATGAGCTGGTTTGGGGAGCTTGGAGAGGGTTTTGTTGGCTGGTTTTTGTTTACTGTTGTTTCAGGTTTTTTTTAGTTCGTGTGAAAATGAAAGAGCGCTTGTTTGTGGGCTGTTGCATACTCTTACCACTGACAATAAAATACTGTTTTCAGACCTTTCTGTTGTGTAGTCCTTAGCTTTTTCAGGAGGTTTGGTGGACAGCTCTCCAGTGTAGAGGCAAATAAATGGTTCATCTTCTTGTTGCTTTGGGTGTGAGATTCCCCTAGAAGCTGTATTGGGGGAAAGGGGAGCCACATGAAGATTCACAGCACATGACAAGTTTTTATTCCCTAGAAATTATTTCAGCTGTCTCTTATGAGCAATACATTTAAGAGGGATGGCATTAAGATCCTGAGAGTCAGATACAGTTTCCTTTTTCCTGATAGAATTCTACTAGTGTATGTCCAGGCCCATGAAGTTAAGATCTGAAGTTTTGGTGTTAAAAATGTACAGGTGAGGTCAGTATTGCCTCCTGCCTCCCAACAAATGAATTCCACACATACTCTAAGAAAAAGGGAAGATGATGTTCCCTTTTTTGTGGCTTTGGTAGGTGTCCTTCCATTACAGATATTGAAATTTAGCCAATATGTTCAGTGGCTTCGAGACTCTGCTGTGCTGAGATGTGGCCACCAGCATATAGATCCTGAAATTGATTTCTACCAAGAGGAGGTGTAGATCTGTGTGCCTGATCACATTCTATTCTTTGTAATTCCGAGTCCTTTTTTGCTATTGGATGCTAATAATATTCAGTCTCCGTGTCAGGTGAAATAAACTTACTTCATAATCAATTTACTTCATGCCAAACCTTTTGTATGTTTAAGTGGTGCTATTTATTCTTCTGTTTCAGCAGAGCCCAACTGCCATGAAATTAAATGTGATAATTTCTCTCTTCTCACCCATACAGGCAGCTGAAGAAGTTAGATGAAGACAGTTTAACCAAACAACCTGAAGAAGTATTTGATGTCCTGGAGAAGCTTGGAGAAGGGTACGTGTTGTGTTCCAGTGGGCACGGTGTACATTTCTCTAAGAACGCATCTGTGTAACAGGGATGTGTACAGTGGATTCTGATGTTTCACTTTTGTCATGGTTCTGTTTCTGAAAGATGTGTACTCACGTAGTGACAGTGTTTCGTTAGTAAAAGAATAAAGAATTTGTTTCCCAAGAATGCGATATCTTAATCCAAATAGCAGGTTATGGCTCAGCAGTAGGGAATCAAAAAGGTGTTGAAAAATGCCAGCCTGGAGTTGGTAGAGCACTGTGGGAACTTGTGAGGTTTTGCAGTTCATCCCTGGTACATCTTGTGGAAGATCTGCCTGGTGGAAGCGAACTTCCAGAAAAGCAGCATGGGAGCACTCCAGGAGTGACATGTTCACTGCCTTAAGCAGTTTGTTTGAAAAGACTGAGTTGTAAATCTGCCTGGCTGCTGTAAGTAAAGAAGCTGGAAATAAGAATGATAATATCTGACAGGAACAAGCAAGCCTCTCTGACCAGAGCTGAAGTTCTTACTCATGCTCATCCCGTACTCTGTGCTAGAAAAAGAGAATATTAGTTGTTGGATTTGTGCAAAAGGGCATTCCAAAGCTATGGTCGGGGTAATAATGGTGTGCTCTTTCCTCACTGTGTTAGTGTGCTGACTTATTTGTGTATCAGTGTTTAGAAGTTAGTGGGCTGATTATTTACATTAAAATACAAAATATTTTTAATAAAAGGGTAGTTAACGTTTTACCTGATAGCTACACTTGCGAAAAGCAAAGCCATAACATTTGCATTTTAAAAATGTTGCTACATTCAGTGTTTGTTCAATATGTTGTTTTGTAGTTCTTATGGCAGTGTGTTCAAAGCCATCCATAAAGAAACGGGTCAAGTTGTTGCAATTAAACAAGTTCCTGTGGAATCTGACCTGCAAGAGATCATAAAGGAAATATCCATAATGCAGCAATGTGACAGGTAGGTGTGTGCTGCAAAACCCTTTTTTGGGATGCAAGGAAAAGCATCACCTGTGACCTGGCGTTTAATCAAATAAAAGCCATGATGTTGCCTTAAATGTTTTTTAAAAGGCCGGACGTGTACAATCGAGTTCCCTCGTATCAACTGAGTCATGTTAGCTGGCCGTTTGGGTAGTGCAAAGGTAAGACAGCAGAAATGTAGCTTGCAGCCAGAGAGAGCACTGAGCTGAGTGGAGTAACCCTGCACTTGCTGCCAGCCCCGAGCCAAGCGTGCGGGCAGTCACTGCCGTTCTGCCCAGGCCCCGTCGCTTCCTGGACAGTGGGAGCTTGACTGTGTGCTGAGCAGCAGCTCCCGTGCCCACTGGGGTGGTGGCTTCCCAGCAAGGCGTAGAATACTGTTAGAAGGAGTTTTTTTTGTTTCTTTTTTAAAGGGCACGTAGATGAGAGCCACTAACGCATGACTGCTCTTGCATGTGCATGACCTCCGTGCTGTCACCTGCTCGGGTGGCAGGACTGTCCTTCCTGGTCCTGTGCTGCCTGTGCAGGCTCTGCTGCAGTACAAGCTGTCTGCTGATCTGAGCATCCCCAGAATAACCTGCTGGCAGCTCTGTGGGCTGACGGTTGTCCCCCTCTCTGCATGCTTTTATGGGAAAAAATGCTGCAGTGACTTAGCCGATGGGTAGGGAAGACCCTCTCAAAGTCCAAGGCTGAAGGCTTAAAATACACTCATTTCTTCTGGTATCATGAATCTGGCCTTAGGAAACACTGCTTTGAAAGACTTCCTGCGTGGAAAGCCATTTAAAATAAATTACGTGAGCAGTATAAAACTGTGATCCCAGTCACTCTATTGCATTCCACTGAAACTGTGGTTGAATGAAGATGGCTTAGGGGCAAGCAGCAGAGTGTACCTTGAAAAGAAATTGTTCCTGAAAAATCTTACTGTGTAACTTGAAATGGATTACTACTTTCTCTTAAATTAAATATTAGTATTGTAAGGCCTAAAGTGACACCTTACAGTTGTGAACAGCAGAGGGAGTGAATCACTGGAGCATCACATTTTCTGTGCAAGCATTAAAGGACACTGTGCAGTGTGACTGACTTGCTAGTTTTAGAGTTTTTAATTAGAAAATGTTCAGCAGAGAATAGATTAAACACACTTTTGTTGCTTT
Organism: Melanocharis versteri; assembly: GCA_013397845.1. Taxonomy (NCBI): domain Eukaryota; kingdom Metazoa; phylum Chordata; class Aves; order Passeriformes; family Melanocharitidae; genus Melanocharis; species Melanocharis versteri. The sequence continues at coordinate 1,042,048 of VZTG01003473.1, read as the reverse complement.
GCTCCATTCCCATCAAATCAGGGACAGTCTTTCTGTTAGTTTGTGCTTTACCTTTTCCAGGTGACATGTGTTTTTTCTGACCAGTGTACCTTACTAGGTTGTTTGCTTTTTGGGCAGCCAGATAGCTGACTGAGAGAGAGTCTTAGGTTGTACTGAGATCCTAAAATATGTCCTGGACTAATAGAAGTGACAAGTAGGTTCACGTGGTAGTGGGGGAACATTCATCTTAATGAGCATGATAGATATTTTGCAGCAAATTGTGGACTTTATTTAATGTTTCCCTTTAGTTGCAAATGTTCTGCAGCAGCTTTACCAGGGACTGCTGTGGCCTGTTTCCCATTCCTTTGTCCTGCCCCAGCACTGACCCTGCTGTAACCTGGTTCAGGGAGCTGAACCAGACTGAAGGCTAATCACTCCCTGTTTCCGCAGGATTTGTTGGTCAGTTTAGCTCCCTGGAGTGACTTACTGGCAGGTCACATGAGCCCTGCTGTGGGAACAGGCTTGGCAGGACTGTGGGAGCCCTGTGCAGAATTCAGGGTGTTCTGGAGTACTTCTGATCAGGGTTTCAGTGGCACTTCAGCACTGAGTTTCTAAAACATACGTAGGATCTCTGCAGTGTATTGTGTGTATTCAGTGATGCTGATTACTGGTGTTTGACCCTTTGTGTTTTGCTTCATTTTTCCTAGTCCTCATGTGGTGAAATACTATGGCAGCTATTTTAAGAACACAGACCTGTGGATAGTCATGGAATACTGCGGCGCTGGATCTGTGTCTGACATCATTCGATTACGAAATAAAACTGTACGTCCTTTCTCCTTTGAGTGCATGGATGGGAATATGGGTGTCCAGCAGCTCAAGGAAGCTCAGTAGTTAAGGCATAATTTTCAGTGGTCAGTGCCTGATACAACCATTGGCCCTAACTTGAGATGCAGGTCCTTTGTTCCTCTGAAAAAGAGAAAGCTGGTTACACTGAGTTTTGGTTATCTGGATAGTTTAATTGTTGTAGCAGGTTTTGCTGTTTTGGCTTTCCTGAAAACCCAGATTGATTCCAAGTAAGACCTTACTTTGCCTTACTTTGGTCCTTGCAGGATAAGAATTACTAGTTGAGAAAGGGTTATGGCATGTGAAATGTGGTGGGTGTGTATATGCATGCTGGTTGTGATCTAAATCTGCTGCATAATGCTGTGAGTCACTAATTCCCCATTGGTATGGCAGCCTTTAGTGAAGGCAATTAAGTGGCAATTAGTGAATCTCAGTAAAATACAGACCAGAGCACAATAGTGCTGTGTCTCAGCACTGGTATGTTGGCAGTAACTCTTCTCTTCTTCAGCTCACAGAGGAGGAAATTGCTACAATAGTGCAGTCAACACTGAAAGGACTCGAGTACCTGCATTTTATGAGGAAAATACACAGGGACATCAAAGCTGGCAATATATTGCTAAATACAGAGGGACATGCTAAACTTGCTGATTTTGGAGTGGCAGGACAACTTACAGTAAGTAAAACCAGGGTGGTTTTGTACATTTTAGTTTATCTTTTTAACCTGCGTGTGAGTATGATGGGATTGTGGAGATTGAGAAATTGTTCACAGCTGATTTTTTAGCACTTTGCATCAACATGAGATGCTAAACCAGCAGCTGATTAGAGCAGATCTTCCTCTGTGGAAGCTGTTGCAACTAAATAAAGGTTTGCAGTAGTATTTGCTGCTTTTTTTAGGATACTTTTAAGTTCTGTGAGCACGTTTTAATTCTTCTTTGCAGACTTCCATATTCTAGTCTTGCTGAGTCTAATAATCTGCATGCGTGCAAGATAATTAGGGTGATAATTCATTAATGACTGTATTTGGCTAATACAGTTGCCATTCTCTGGATCTTTGTCCTTCTCTCCTCAGGACACCATGGCAAAGCGGAACACAGTCATAGGGACCCCATTCTGGATGGCTCCAGAAGTGATTCAGGAAATCGGGTATAATTGTGTTGCAGACATCTGGTCCCTGGGAATCACTGCAATAGAAATGGCTGAAGGAAAGCCACCATATGCAGATATTCATCCCATGAGGGTGAGGACTGTGGCCTTAAATGTATTGCTGTATGGAAAAGGTTTGCTGTCATAGCTGGCTGAATCACATATCAGTGTGCAATCTTGCTTTTAATGTATAGAACAAGTTGTTTTCTGTCAGTTCTTTGTACTGTTGATTAAATGAGAAACAGGTCTGTGTCAAGAAGAATCTGCATGGGAATATAAAAAATCACAATTCTCTTCTTTTAAGACATAGCTGAAGCTCTGTGTTGGATATGCAGAAACATATTTTCAGCTTGTTATCCAAAGTAGCTTGTTGGTTTTTTTTTTAATGCAAGCACAAATTTTAAAGACTTAAAAGTGTCAAATTCACACTTTTTGGGGCACATAATGGCTCAGCCAGGCGTGAGCACCTAGTGAGAAAAGTCTGTTTTCTTGCTACCTGTATGCAGATTTGTGTGTAATATTGGCACAAACTCCTCAGAGGCAGCACCTTGAAAAGTCCACAGTTCTTTAGTACCAGTGCGTGTTTGGGTGTATTTATGTTGAATTGTTGGTTTTAAATTTCGTTGTGGAAATCTGGAATGTTCTTCTGCTTTCAGGCAATTTTCATGATTCCTACCAATCCGCCTCCAACATTCCGGAAACCAGAGCTCTGGTCGGACAATTTTACAGATTTTGTGAAGCAGTGTCTTGTGAAGAGCCCGGAGCAGCGAGCCACTGCAACACAGCTGCTGCAGGTCTGCCTTTTCTTGGGAGAGCATAGGCTCTGGGGGAGGCTTGCCCAGGGTAGGCTGTGCTGTGTGGCTCTTGACATGTTGGTTTCGTTTCTTGCTGCTCCTGCTCGCTACAGATTCTACTTTTTAATAACTCATTTTAAAAATCTCACACTCAACTTCAACTTTTCAGTTCTTCTCTAAGAACCAGTCTGACTTCAACTTCCTTTGTCTTCTCTGGGTTGTTGTTGTTGTTTTGGCTTTTGGAGTTTGTTGTTGGTTTGCTGGTTTTGGTTTGTTGTTTTACTTTCAAATTCCCACCAGCACTGCCAAGAAACTGTCTCTTAAAACACTAAACAGGGCAGGCTAAATGTAAGTGGTTGCTGAGAATGTTCTAGGCATGGTAATGGTCTGTGTAATTGGTTCTTGACAGCTAAGCTAAGGAAAGAAGTAAGCAGAGTTGTGGGAGGTGAATGAGCCCAAGGTCTCACATCAGTAGTGCCCTTGGAGCATGATCTTGTTTGGAGGGTGGAAGGTCTCCCTCCTGTGCCAAACAGAAGAACTGGATCTTTATTTTAGGATTGTTTTGAGTTAAACCTTAATTTTACTTGAAGTAGACCATAGTAACAGTGTTTTACTGTTACATCCTGCTTTGGATGCAGTGCTTATTTGTTCTTAAAATATTTCTCAGCATCCATTTGTTAAAAGTGCCAAAGGAGTATCAATTCTGCGGGACCTGATTAATGAAGCAATGGACATCAAGCTGAAACGCCAAGAGGCACAACAGCGTGAACTCGATCAAGAGGATGAAGAAAATTCAGTGAGTATTTAATAGCAACAGCATGCAAAGTCCAAACTCCTGCTCCTTTCATAAGGCTTAACTACTTTGGGTTTCGTTTTCGCAATATTTTGTCCAATTGCCAGTGGATTTGACTTAGTTCTGGAGTTTTCTGCTTTATGACTGTGTAACCTGATGCTTGGTCCCTGCTCAAGCTGTATTTGAGTGGGACAGGCAGCAAGTGTGGGGTACTGTTCACTTTGCAGTGTAGCCTGAGAGCTGGGATTGAGTAGGAATACAAAGTACTGTATGCAGAAGACTTGACATATTTTCCCAGTTGGATTGTATTATTTATGCAGTAGTGAGAATTTTTTCATTGTAGATTCAGGTCTTAGACTGCTCTCCTCGTATAGAATAATAATGTCATCTCTGATGCACTGTGATATAAGTATGTTGTGTTGTTTTACTATTGTGCTTTAGAACATCCCTTATAGAAACTTTCTTCTACACAAGAGCAACCGACAGAAGCCTGAGGTGAGGGCATGGGAAGTGTTCAGGGCTTGCTGTGAATTTCAGTTCGGCTCTTTGTTTCAGTGGTTACAGCATGTGAATTTGGGAAGCATGTTGAAAGCTGGTTTTTGAGCCTCTGCCTGCTTCAGCCTGAATAAATGAAATGGGCAGCACAAGGCACTGTATGCCAGCCCTGCTCAGGGGTGACACTTGAACAGCATGGTCCACGGTATCTGTGCTGAACACATGGTGCATCTGGTTTTGCAGTCTAGGACTGGATATTTATTCAGTGTGGAAGTAATTTTATTGGTCATGTTGCCATGATGTCAATTCTGCGAGTACTGTCCCTACCCTGGGTTTTGTCTTTGCCATCCCTTCTTCATTTCTGACTGATCTGGGGTCACAGTGCTGAGAGGTGGTGTCTGTGTACTGGAGTTGAGTCCTCTCTGTCGGTGTGTGTGTTTTCCTGAAGCTTCTCTACTCCATGTCTGAAAAGCAGAAAAGCTTCCCAAACACTTTCCGAGTGCCGTGGAAACGTCTGATATACTCCCTTGTTAAGTGATGTGTAGCTAACAAATTTATTACTTCCTCTCACCCACTCAACTCCACACAAAATTACTTTTCCTCTATTAACATCCTGTGTAGTTTTCTTCTCTCTTGCTATTGCTTTTGAAGTTGGGAAGTAAATTTTATAGACACTCTTGACACAACAGGTAAAATGCTGGGAACACCAGAATGTGGAGAGGTGATTTCTCTCTTTCCATGACATTGAGATGGAGTATTACAGCTTGATGGGCAATACCTGTGTGTTTTCCCTCTAACCACTTACACAGTTCAGTAAGGCCATGGTCACATAAAGAATGTAAACTTCATCCTGAGAACAAAACATGAGCATCTCATCTAAGCTGAGATGCCTAGAAACTCTACTGTAAACCTGGAAGGGGACTTCTGTTCGTGCAGGTGCATAGCTGGTCCGCATTTCCAAGCAACCATACAGATTGTGGAAATCTTGACCTTGTTCTTTATGAAATCCCAGTCACAATACACACTTAGTGAAGCACACACCACCTGATGAAACTGCCACCTTTGGCTAACATAACTCTGCTGGGAAGTTGTTCTGCCAGAGCTGCTTTGAAGAGGTTGTGTTTCCCTACAGAGTCAGTCTCTTAAACCTTGGCAGCAGTAATTCCAACTTCTGTTATTAGTCCCTTTAAACAAATGGAAAGATAAAAAGTAATTTTCATTGAAAAAAGTTACCAAACTTTGATCATTTATTTGAATCCTTTTTGAAGATTTGCAAATGCAGCTCATTTGCAAAGTAGGGTGAGGGGGGGTTTTTTCCATATGCCACATACTTTCCAGACTTAGTCCTGTTGCTGTCAAGTAACTGGTGACTCCTCAGCGAGCTGTACCACTGGAGACAGTGGGTTAGGGTCAGCTCTCAGAGCTGCCAGCATGAATAGAAACACTAATGGCTGACTGAGTGTTCTAATCTACTCTTACAGACACTTCACCAGCTCCAAAATGAGATACAACTCGCGCTGAGAAGTTTCTGCAGATTATTTATCTGTTCTCTTATTTATCATGCTGGCAGAAAAGTATTCATTAGTTTTCATTACCTGTTTGGAGATGACAGGGAGGGAACAAAGTGCGTAAATCAAATGTCACTTCTGTGTGTGTCTGTAAAAACCTTTGAATTAGTGTGACTTGCCAGTGTCCTTAAATACAGACATTCTTCATGGGTCTTCACCAGCATCAGTAAAATCTGTATTTGTGGCACGTTTGAACAGGAGGAGGACGAGACGGACTCGGGTACGATGGTGAGGGCGAGTGGAGATGAAACTGGCACGATCAGAGCTGTGAACACCATGAGTGATGGAGCCAACACCATGATAGAACACGATGGCACCCTGGAGTCCCAGCTGGGCACAATGGTCATCAACACCGAGGAGGAGGAGGAAGAGGGCACCATGAAAAGTAAGAATGCCTTTCTGACTTCTAGAATATTATTTAAGACTTCATGTGGGCTATGATATGGATTCCCAACCTGCTTTGATATTTTTGGTAGATTATTGTGGTTTTTGGTTGAAGGGAGCCAAAACTCTTAGGCCAGTGCCCTCTGGCAATAGAGAAACCTTTCTGGGTCCAAGTTTCAAGCCATGCTTTGTAGTCTTGTACTTGGTATAGCTGACGTGCACAATTTCCACAAGCTTCTCTGTTGATCAAATAAGATCTGATTCAGATAGTAATTTTTTTTGCTGGTTTTGTATTTTTCACAGAATGTAGCGGGGGACTCTAACTAAGGGTTAATCACAAAATATGTGTTGCTTTAGATGATGATCTGGCTGTATCCTGGCATCTGAAAGCAGTAAGTCTGTTTTGGGATTGATGCATCCAATGAAGAGGCAGATTTATGAAATGACAAATATCTTGCAGGCTTCAAGCACAGCAGGACACGCAGTGGGAGGGGTTGGCATCTCTAGACTGGTGTGTCTCTTTAGTGTTACTATAGTCACTGGGGGCAGCTGAATGAGCTGTGTTGCTGTTTCAGACATTCAGGTTGAGATCTGTGCTGCCCCAAAACAGGAAAGCTTACTAAAGCCACAGGCCTTGTCAGAGGCTGTAAGATTTAAAATTATGTGACTGATAGTCTGTGGAAGACCTTACAGCTTAAGCTGGAAAAGGGTTGAAAATGTTTCTTTGATTAAAGAAATGGTGGAGAGAGCCTTCCTGAAAAAGTATGACTATAAGTAAAGGAATCTCTTCTGAATTATGGATTCTCACAGAAATCTGTTCCCACTGGTTTGTTAACCTCGCAGTCCTGAGGCAGAGGTAGTCAGGGATGACTCAGCTGGCCAGCCTGGATGTTTGTTTGCTCAAGGACTGGGGAAAGTGCTGACTGGGGGCTCAGCAGTACTCAAATATGACCATCACATGCAAGGCTTGTTCTTTTGGCTTTGGCACTGCTTCCAAAGACTTCCTTGGCCATCTGATACTGAGCCTTTAGCTGTTCTTCACAGGAGTTTGGAAAAACCCTTTCCTCAGGAATTTCTGTGTTGAAATCTTCTTCCCTGTCAGGGCCCTGTGAAGCTTGTGGAACAATGTTGGGTTTGAGAGGGAGATTTCAGCAGAATCCCCTTAAAGATTTTTCTGAACTTTGATGAACACGATTCAGCACATTAAAACCCAGAGGTTTTCAGTCCATGTAGCAGCTTGGAGCAGCAAAGACGATGGTGGGGTGGAACAAGGTCAGTCTAGCAAGGAGATGGATGGATGCTTAGAGTAGCTGAGATGTCATCCAAAGAAAGGGACATTTCAGCGGTATTAAATAAACCTGGTGAAGCTGCAGTTTCTTTACCAACAGGCAGCACTGGTGGTTTCTCATCATCAGTGGGTATTGTTCCATTTCATGGCACACAGTATCAGAGGTTTTGCTGTCTGGTGCTCCTGCACTGCCAGCACTGCTAAGTAAAGCACCTCTTGAGTTTATCTTCAGTGTTTGACATGTGCTTATCTTCTCGCTGTCTTTTCAAGACTGCGGTGCTTGTAACTCAAAAGCACCCGGTGCTGTCTGTGAAGTGGTGTTCAGAGGCTCGAGGAGATGCCTTTGATAGTAGCTCTCTTGCAAGGACATGCTCTGGTTTTGAGCAGAATGAATTATGAGGAGGCAGCGATGCCTTCACCACAGGGCAGCCTCTACCCTCAAGAGGGAGCTCCACAACAAGCTGCGACTCCTCGAGGTCTCCGTGACTGGAAAGTGGAGTTTTTTATTTTAAACCCTCCTTAGACTTCAGGCTTCTGAGAAACTCTCCTTTCTTCAGCTGCTGCTGTGCGAGGTGTTCAGAGCCAGAGGTGCTGCAGCAGCTGGAGGAGACGTTTGGAGCTGCTGGCTGCAGGTGGTGGCTGGCACAGGGACCACGTCCGTGTGATGCCCAGTGAGCCCTCCCTCTGCTGCAGCTTATGCTGCATTTTGCCTGCTTCTAGCTTCATTCCAGCTAATCTGATGTCAATGAAAATGATAAATTTTCCTTAACACCCTTTTCTCCTCCTTCCTTGGTGCTGTAACTCTGAAATGCTGGCTGCTGGCACGGAGCAGTTCTGTTTGTTTTGGGGATGCAAGGCAGTGTCTCTGAGCATTTGCCCTTCATGAGAGTTGCCTGCAGCTCCATTTTTCAGCTTGCCATTTACATATTCATAACATTCAGTTAAATGGATTTAGCCCTAAAGCTCATCAGCCTGCTACAGGACCCTCTGGAGAAAGTGGGGTTTTTTGTAATCTTAGATATAAATATAATAATGCTGTTTGGGAACAACTGAGTTTGAAGGAGTTTCATTGACTCATATTTTTAAAGACATCTATATATTTTTTTGGCAGTTTGTGTTATGACTCACAATAGAACCTATTTTTAAGTCAATAAAAAACTTCTGGTTTGTTTTTTTACATGGCATTATAGCTTCCCTAGGTGTCCTGGGCTTTTTAACTGCAGGTTTCTGAAATTGTGTTCTAGCCCTTCTTTCTAATTAGAAAAAATAAATCTGTGTCTTAACTAGTTTTTTTGTTTGGTTGTATTTCTTTTTAATGTAAAAAGTGTTTAAAGCATTATATTTCAACGGTTTATAGATAGGACTGTCTTAGAAATCTCTAGCAAACAACTTCCAATAGCCTTGAAAGTGCAAACAACTTCCAGTAGACTTGAACGTGATTCTTGCATAAATCAATTTGTGACTTCTCAGGCTCAGAGGAATCCTAAATTCCAGTATTTTACATTGTAGGGGAAGTTTTGTTTTGCAGTCAATTGAGCTGTAATTGTGTTTGCTTAAATTCCTTCATTTGCTTGGTTTTATTCTGGGCACTCAATATAAGTAGTCAGCAGCATTAAAAATGTCACTGTGACGTTCTGTTACACATTCTGAAAGCACTCAAGTGATTGCCTGGGACCGCAGATACTAAATTGTGCTGCGACACATTTTACTTCTAAATCGATTGCTGAAAGATTACTTATGGATTGCAGTTAAACTATTCCAGGAAAACTTTAAATGTAGCTGGAGAGCTACAGATGAGCAGTGATTTGTAATAATAGACATTTCCATTGTGCTTGAGAGCTGGAATAACTTTTCAGCTGTTAATATGTCTAGAAATGTCCTTTTTAATTTTTTGTGTGAGAGAATATATAGTGCTAGTAAACAGTGCAGCATTTTTTACTCTTTATGCTTTTACTCTTCCTTTTTCTGCTTTTTCTGCTTTACTTGCTGTACTTGTTTAGATAGTGGAATCTTGGCATAAATTCGTCTCTTTGATTTAAAGAGTGGAACATAATTTTATGATAATGTTGCCTTCCTTGAACGCCACAATACGATCAGATCCAAGAGAAATTGGGTCTCGTTTGTCTAGTACTATAGTCTGCCCTATTTTCTCTGTTAAAGTACATCTTGCTTGTTTAAGCATCAAATAATTGGTGAATTATATTGGAGAGTGCAGAACTGCCAGCAGTTGTGTGAGTTGGGCTGTCTGGTCTTTGGGTTGAGATGAATGAGGAATCTGGGGACAGGGGAAAGATTGTGGGGTTTTTGTTCATGCAGCACACATTCAGTACAGTGTCTGGTGCTCAGGTAGACCAGAAGCTTTAATAATGCTCTTGTCTCTGCCTTGATAATGTAATGTGGTGGTAAAAATTCTTTAGAGTTTGTAAATGTTTAAAATAAAAAAAATCCAGGCTTCATTCTTACACAGTTTGGGGTGGTTTGGGTTTTGTTGTGCTTTTACCATGCCCACACTGCTAAGCATGGTTGTGTCATTTTAGAAAAGTATTTCCCCTTTTGAGGGGGAATTGGGCTTCATTAGCAAATTAAATGAGCTAAGATGCAAACTTGGCAATTTCCTATTTGAAAAATGATTCAGAGTAAGCTTGTCATCTTGGTGGCTGTGTGAGACATCCAGTGAGTGACACTTAAACCTAAGCCAGAGAAATGTTTCTGCCAAGACTCAGGAAACGTTTTTTCCCCATGAATTAACCTGAGATTTTTCACGTAGAGCAATGTCTGTAAAAGCTGCGGCGTGAGCAGCAGAATGAGTATGGGTGGCAGGAGGATTATGTGATTGCATTAATATTGTAATTGACTAAAGTATTACTGGTGTATAGCTGAGGTACCATAGATGATAATATCATTAGTTGTCCAGAAAAGCGCAGTGGCACGTTACCCAAATTGATCATGCAGCTACCGTGGAGAATAACTCCAGCTCTTGTCAGGATTTACATCATGTGTGCGTCAAGATATTGGCCAAAGGTACTTGTTTTGCCTCTGGTTTTCTCCATGGACAATAATAGCTCTTTGCAGCAGCTTCCCACTACTTAGTGTTATTAATGTCCAGTGGTACAGTTCTGTGTTTAAAGCAAATTGGTCCATTTAGTCATAATTGAACCATAAAACACTCTCAGCATTATGCATTTAAATAACATGCTGCTTATTCAAACTCCTACATTGATTTAATTGTTCTTGAACTGTAAGAATCTTCCTACTGCCACTCTTGGGGTGTGGAGAATACAGATCTGCACAGGGGAATGTTCCTGTTGCTTTTTGACTTTTAATAGCAGCCCTGCTGGCAAGCTTGACGTAAGCAGTGGCCAGCAAAATTTGTTTAAAAGTATTAAGCAGTGTGAACACGCAGACAGCATTTCTGAGGGATGGGAGGAGTTGTGTGTGCTGTCATTTTGTTGTGGGGTTTTTGTTGTGTGTTTTGTTTTTCTTTTTGAACACTGGCTCCAGTAATTGAAGTTGTGGCTCTGTGCAGGCTGAAGAATGAAGAGAAATCCAGGATCTAAGGGGGATGAATGTCCACCTTTGGTTGTCCTGCATATTTGACAAAGCTTCAATGCTAAGACAGAGTTAATTATCTGTTAATATTTATATTTTCAGAGATTCTGAAATTGGAGAAAGGATGTATGTGTTTAACAGAGCCATTTTGCTGGTTTTAGCAGTTTATTATTTGAGCACTCCTGTATTTAGTAGGGTGAGGGATAGAAAGTAGGGGTTACTTTTTTTGGGACAGAAGTATTTTTCTTGGAGAAGATGGCAGGTGTGACTAACAGGGTCCCTGAGCACTGTGCAGGGGGCAGTGTGCTTCAGGGGACTCAACAAGAGACAGAGTAGTAATAAATCACTTGGTAAGTACATCTCTGTCCCATGCACATTCATGCATTTGCACATACAGGCAAACTGGAGCCTACCTGTCTCTTCTGAGAATAAACTCACTCCCTACTGAATCAAAATAAATCCTGGAGAAAGCCTTACTCCTAAGCAGGAATAAGAAAAAGCGGAAACTCTTAAATTCCTTCACTGCAGAAGTTCAAAACCAAATTTGTTTTTACCAGCAGATTTTCAAGCTTCGGGGGGGAAAAAATGTTCATTGCAATGTTGTTTTCTGTTCTCTCTAGATAAGCAAATGACTTTCTGGCTTGTGAATAGAAAGGGAGTTAGGAAGTGCTTACTTGGTTCTGTGCCATCTGGGGAGCCTGAGCTGTTACCCACAGGTGCTGGATGTGAAGACTACATCCCTGCTGATGAGGTTGTTTCTCATTAAGATTTATCAGGAGCTGAGCCAGAGGATGCAGAATAGGAAATGTTCACTTCTTTCTCGATGCTGCTTCACATCTTGCTGCCTGTCACGTGCTGTGGCTGCTGGACTAAATTAGCAATTCAAGCTAATGAGGTGAAAGACAGGAAGTGTCTGCTGAAAATCTGTGATGGAGGAAGAAAGCTGCTCTATATTTATAATCATGTCTGAGATTTAAAGCAGAAGAGATATAAAAAGAGGTAACCTGGTCTTAAGCACCTTCAATTACTGTGAGGATTTCCTCCCCTATTTTTGGAAGGATTCTCACTATAGATGTTACAGCTTTGGGTGAGTGTTGCTGCTCTTCTCCTTAGATGTCTTTCACACCTTAGTCATTAAGAGATTTAGGTTGATTTTTATGTTCATTTAGGAGTTTCTTATTAATAGCAGAACCTGTTGGGAGTGTTTTGGTTTGATTTAATTTGAGATAGGCCATAATTATGGGGAGACTTTTTATCTCTTTATGAGAACAAGTGTTACGTGTTCTGCTTTTAATATGAGGAAATTTCAGCTCCTCTTGCTGTGGGACGAACTTATTAGTGATGAAGCAATTTTTGCTCTGGTTGAATAATCTGACATCTCTGTGCTCTGCTGCTTAAAATGACTCAGTCCTCTTCAGACTGTACAAATTATGCTGTCCAGCTGCTGAAGTTCATCTGTGAGCTCTAAAAGATAGCCCAAAGCAAATAAAACTGCAGTTCCATTTGAAATTTAATATTAATGAAGTTTTGCTTACACATGACCATCAGGCACTCTTTTGTGCCTCCTAAATATGTATTTTCAGTCTTAAAGTTACATAATTGAATATAAAACAGCAGCAGCTAGTGAGGACTAAGGCTTAGTAGGGGTTGCAGCCTCTGAATTTTTGACAAGAACACGTACACGTACCAAGGATCACATTTTAGTTCAGAATCATTCATGTAGTAGTTGATCGCTTCATTGTTGCTGATTTATGTCAGTTTCATTGTAAATTAATTTGCAGCATTATCTCTTGAATGTTCCCAGCCATAACTCCAGCTCCAATTTTTGTGGTATAGGGAGGAAATCTGATCATTGCGAATTCAAGAACAGATATTTAAGTATTAACTGTATAAACTGGCTTGAGTAAAGTGCACACAAAATGTGTTCCTGGGGTTATCTTACTCTCCCTCTCATGACAAGCTTTGTGACTCTAAAATATTCACCCTAGGTAAACCTTAGCAATCCCTTTCAAGAGGAAAGAATAATAAAACAAAGATTCTTCGGATGTCAAGTTTGAGTAGAGAAGAATAATTTTAGAGAAAAGCAGAAATTTTAGTTTCATTCTCAGCAAGCCTGTTCTGATAGATAGAAGGACTTTGTGAATCTCCCTTTCTTTTTGAAAGCGTCCTTTAAAGCTTGTGAGCTTCTGAAAGTTTTCAATTGTGAGAGCTAATTTGACAAAATCAACGAAATGAGTCTTTTGATTTCTGGGGCTAGATGATAGCAAATGATCTGGTTTCATGGATATTCTTTACTGCTGGGAATGAAAAGTAAATCTCTTGCTGGTTTGATTGACTGGGCTGTTTCTTCTTTATCATTCTGCTTTCTCTGCAGCATCATATGGAAATGCAAATGACTTGGAGGCTCTCCACACCTTCTTTGTCATCTTTTGCTTCATGTGAGGTGGTCTGTATGCTGCAGTCAGCCCCTTAGACTGACCTATTCTGTCCCCTCAACTATTCAGAGAGGTGACATTTTTTGGAAAGGAGTGGATTGTTCAGTTTTTCCCTTACAAGTTGCCCTTGCTGTAGCCTGGCAAAGGAGAGGATCCAGTGCTGGCTTCTTGCAGAGCCCTGCCTGTACCTGTCAGTTGTTTTTTGGCTTGTCTGGGCTGTTTGTGCTTGGAGGGGAACTCTCCCAGCTTGCACACTACCACGTGCAGTTGGACATGGCTTCCCAGTGCTGAAGGATAATGCAGAAATCGAAGTTTACAGCGATATTTGTTGTGCACAACTTGCAGCATTCTCTGCCTTTGGACCCACTAGTTTCACACCTTTTTCTGTTCTCACACACAACAGTAGTGATGTTCTTACGCTTTTTAAACATGACTTCAAAACCAGGTGACACCTGTGAGTGTTCCATGGAGAGCTTCTGCTCTTCACAGGATGCAGGCTGAGCTCTGAGCAGTCTTCCCAGCACCTGTGGCTCTGCACAGCCACTCTGAACCTGCAATTCTGCAGTCAGTTGGACCAGCCCCAGCAGAGCTGTGGTGTTCCATTTGTGTAATTAATATAGCTCCTAAAAGATGACTGCATATCTAAATGATAGACCTTTAATGGCTCCAGGGAGCTCTCATGGCTCATCCTTATAAGCAACTCTTTAGATTCCAAAATAGATGCAGCAGTGAAACCTTTCTTGTTACCGCAGGGTGACCTTCTCATAAAAGGCTCTTCTCTACCACAGTTGTGATCTCACTTTCTGTCAAATGTTCATATTTTCGCCTAACCCTATAAAATTAGGAAGTTAAATGCTTTTTGGCACAGACACTTTTGGTGCGGTGTCATCTTTCAGCAGTATCTGCTCCTGCAAATAGCAGGGATCGATTTTTGTCTTTGGCTGCCTGTTACCAAATTTTTAAAGTTATAGTGGTGTGACTCTTTTGTTGAATTAATAGCAGGTCATCTTTGGAAAGATGACATTGCTGTTAAGTGCTAAGATTGACAAAAAGAAATTCGGTCTTGCTGGGATGATAATTGATTTGGTGCAATGTCTTTCTGTCTCTGGGAGTGTTTCTGTCGGTCTTGCTGCATCCACACCCCTACAGAGATCATAGCAGCAACTAAAATTTCAGATATCTCAGGTCTGCAGCACAGGTATTTCTCCTTTTATGTTACCATCTCTTTTTTTCACATTTTTTTGTCAGTAAGCAATCTCTGGTTTATATCAGTTCAAAAACAAAGCAACACTAAGAGGCAGTGTTATGTGTTGATGTGTGGAAATGTACTAAAATCGGTGACTAAATGTACTAAAATCGGTGACTAAATGTACTTAAATTGCTGACTAAATGTTGCTTGTGTTTGCAAGGCCTATGGTGACTGCAGGGTTAGAGGTGTCTGATGGTGGGTGTGAAGAGCAGGTGCCACAAAAGCACTTGGGTGGGCAGGGAGCTCTGGCACCCATCAGTCTGATTCCCTGTATGGAATTGTCCCTGGAATGGGACAAGTGCAACGTCAGATCTGGTTGCTCGAGGCCTTGCAAAGTCACTCCAGTCCCATTCTGTTGCACAACCATCCCTGTTGTGAAACTTCCTTCTTTATGTCACCCTTTGCTGCAGTTCAGTTCCCCTCATCCTCTCGCTGGGAGGATGAGGAGGTCACACAGAAAGTTCATGGCCCTGCCCTTCAGGAGAGCAGATTTTGGCCTCTTCAGGAATAAGCTTGGTAGAGTATCATGGCATAAGGTCGTGGAGGGAAAAGGGGCCCAAAAAAGCTGGTTCATATCCAAGGCTGACCTCCTCCCAGCTCAGGAGTGATGCATCCTGACAAAGGGGAAGTCAAGCAAAAATGCTGTGAGGCCTGCATGGATGAACCAGGGACTCCTGGACAAACACAGCCACAAAAAGGAAGCCTACAGAGGGTAGAAGCAAGGGCAGGTAGCCTGGGAGAAATACACAGACATTGTCTGAGCAGCCAGGGATCAGGTTAGGAAAGCTAAAAGCCTGATAGAATTCAAATATGGCCAGGGACATCAAGGGCAGCAAGAAAAGCTTCTATAGCTAGGTAATTTTCCCTGTTCTTCCTTTTACCACTGGCAACACTGAGCTGTGTGGTGCAGCTGACATGCTGGAGGGAAGGGATGCCATGCAGAGGGACCTGGGCACACTGGAGAGGTGGGACTCTGCAAATCTCTTCTGCCGAGTGCAAATACTGCAGTTCTTGGTAAAACACAAGATGTGAGGAAATGGGCATGATTATTTTAACTGGCACTCCTAATTAAGCTCTGTTTTGAGGGAACAGTTTTTTTAGAAAGTATGTAGAAAAGAACTGAATAAGCCAATGCCACTGGAGTGAAACATTTGCTTTCACAGTCTCCTCTGCTGCAAACAGTAATCTTCAAAACAGAATACAAACATGATTTAGGTTTTCTCTTTTTTTCCCCCTAGGAAGTCTGAATTACTGAGACCCGGGCTGGCTGTCGGTGAGCTGTGTATAGATTAGCCTGGCTAGTTATGAATTCCTCTCTTTCTACAAAATTAGTTGGTGTTAAACATTGCCGTGATTGTCCGTAATAACTTACCTCCTGCTTCAAGGAGGCTGAGCTGCAGCAGAGTACAAGAGGTGTGTTTACTTCATTCTAAATAAATGTTTTATCACTCAGCAGTAATTGGATTGTGATTGTATTTCAGTAATTATTCCCAGCAGCAAATCTGTTCTCCACTTCGCAGACGTGTTCCCTGCCTGACCTTCACGCTGCTGGTCTGAAGGTGTCTTTCTTGATCTAATTATGTATGATTAGTTTTTTAGTTTTGTTTTTTAAGAAAGAGGAACTACTGCCAGGGGTATAATAATTTGTCTTTGCTCCAGTTGTCATGGTGCAAAAGTATCAGCACTTCAGTTCATGCTTGAGCTTTTAGCTGGCCCTGGAGAGGCAGAACAATGCAGGGCTTTTTCAAAATGCATCATGACATTTAGGGCTTTGCAGAACCACACTTCTCTCAGTATCACAACCCAAATATCCTGCCAAGATTTTTTCATACTTTGTAGAAATTTGTTCCGTATTTAACGTGTCTGTAGACAAATAATTTCCTAGAGTATCTTGTAGCTGACCAAGGAATTCATCTGCTTCTCTGAGTATCAGACAGAGTCTGCCAGGGAAGTTCTGGATCTGGGTGGCAATTTTATATGCAAGAGTAATATTCTGTGATTAAATCTTAATGAGTTTCCAGAGCAGCTAATATTTTTTCAAGAGGAAAGCACTGCTGAATTTCCTTAGAGAGGGCTGTTTTGTGACAGCCTGCCTTCTGTGCAGATTCTTGTGGGAGAGCCTCTGCATTACACAGACCCTGCCAGTCCATCACAGGACATCCCCTGTGTGCTTGTTTGAAGCTCTCAGCTCTTGGTTGGTTGCCTGCCTGACAGATTATATTTATTTCAAATGTATGGCATTCAGCACTAAACTTATTTCCACAGTCCAGGCTTAGGCTGTTCTGATGCCATTTTCTGTTAACTCCAGTCCTGATCCTGCTTTCTGAAAATTACGGTTTCTGCAGCACCTAAAGCATATGTTTCAAATATGAGTAACTTATTCTAGAGAGCCCTGTGTTACAGAACAAAACCATTTCGTGGGTTACAGTGCTTGCTTCCATGCTGCTCTCAGGTTTTGGTGGAGCATTTCATCATCGAGAGCAGTGCAGTGGCATTAAGCTGTGAGCAGCCTTTAGCTGTGTCTGCAGCTCTCCTGGTCCTGTGTTGCAGCCCTGCTAAAGCACGTTTGCTGTGCCAGCCTGCCTCTTAGTTTGGGCTGAGACTCTTCTCAAGGAATTAGCTGTGCTCTGACTCAGGACAGGCCAATTTCAGTGTTCAGAGCCTGGGCAGCACCTGGTGCTGGGCTGGCTGCACTACTGAAGAAATCTTTCCTTGGAGATGCTGGAAGCCTTGTAACCTTGGCTTGCTGTGAAGTTAGATTTCGTGTTTTCTTCCTGTTTTGGCTTTTTTTGCTGTCTGTGTTGGGAATTAGCATTTCCATCCTCTCACATTTCATCACTTCCTCCCTTATTGTGCTGTCGTCACCCTACAAATGAAGCTGCCCTCCCATTTCTTATTACCAGGTTTCTTAATGACAGGCTAGAATTGAATGGTTAATCTATATATTTGGCTTGGGTTTTTTTAAGTCTAAGCCTTTCTTCCTCTAAGAAAGTCGGTTCAGAAGAACTAATTTACAAAAAGAAAACTAGGCCAGTAAACTTGAACACCTACTGTTTATTTATAAAAAGGAAAAAAAGAAAGAAGTTTTGCAAGCTAAATAAGCCTTTCTACACAAACAACATAGAAAACTTGACCACTTCTACCCAAGGCAAATTGTGTGGTGTTTATAAGGTGTTTGTGGTCTTTGAATGCCTGATTTTTGTCCTGTTCTGTTCACAAATATGAAGGTGAGTGTCTGCTTGTAAAACAGCACTGTTTATTTTTGAAGCTTGCTTATTTTGCAGCGCATGGAGCCTGGCTGGGGTGAAAAAGCCCAGCCTGTCTCGCCAGCAGCTGTTCAGTTCTGGCATTCAGTGCATGAAGTTGGTTACCTGGAGTGAGCTGTCAGGGATGGATTGCAGGTCTAGAGGCCAAGGCCTCCAGCATTGTAATCACTTCTGTGGTGGGCTCTAAGCTTTCCTTCTCCACTTTCCTCGCTGTGCAGTCAGTTTTATGATGGAAAAGCTGCTGAAAAATAGTATTTTAGCAAGTACTTTAGCAGTACTGTGTGATTTAGTGTGTGCTAAAAAAATAAAATCACTTCTGGGCATGATGTAGGGCTGTATAACCAAAACTGTATTTTTCAAAACAACTATTTTTTTATTATTTTTAATATTTCCAGGGAGGGATGAAACGATGCAGCCAGCCAGACCATCATTCCTTGAATACTTTGAACAGAAGGAGAAGGAGAATCAAATCAATAGCTTTGGGAAGAATGTGTCTGGCCAGACGAAAAATTCATCTGATTGGAAAGTACCACAGGATGGAGACTACGAATTTGTAAGTCTATACTTTGAAATTCAATCTATGTGACAATCTTTAAGAATTTGAGTCAGCTGCCATGAGATTATTTCTTGTTTTGACAGACTAATGGAAACTTGAGGAGGTTCTAATTGCTGATGCATTTGGATGGGGCATTTTGGAAAACTCGTTTTCTTTATGTGTTTCTCAGTAATCATAGCCAGTCATTATCTGTAAAGTTCCTTGTTTAAAAGCAAACAAAGGAACAAAAAAGCCTGAGGACATGAAGGTATAAGATGTCTTGCTTTAGTTCCCCATTAAGCATTTAAAATTAAAAAAAAAAATTCCAGATGGCAGTTGGAAAATGCAAATCTTCAATGTGTAGTGTTTGACAAAGAACAGTGTTAGAACCATTGAATTTCCTTGTTTTTCTCAAGCTTTGGCACTGGATTTTGGTTTATTATACAAACATCAAGCTCATCTTCATCTCTCTTTTCAAATCCTTATTTTCATTCTTCCTTGTTAAGGCTGACATGCTCAGAATTTTCAGGAACTTTTCAGAAGTTCAAAGAAAGAGCTATTATTCGTAAATTTGATTTAATTCTTTTTTGTTGTGTGTGTGTGTGTGAGGATGTAAAATTTCATCTTCGATTTCAAAAAGCCAGAAGATGCTGAACATTGTTCCCTCCTCGTTTTTCTGCAGTGATCTTTCCCTGCAAGCACTGGTTGCTCTGTGCCCTTTCTCTGCCTGCTCGTGCTGCCCGTGGTTCAGGCTGTCACTCTGGCAGGAGCTGGTGATATTCACTCCACAAAGTGTGCACAGCAAAATCCCTCTGCTGTTCATGGCTCGAGGAGATGCCTCCCTTCAAGGCCGGAATAACAGCTGGAGCTTTTCATTCTCTTTCTATAGATTGTATAGATTTACTGCTGTTGTTTTGTTGTCTTTGCTCCTGCTTTTCTTATTTTCTTATTCAGGCTGCAAAGAGCTGAGGGGACCTCCTGCGTTCCCTCCCTCACAGCCCTCTGCACTACGTTATCTTTGGTCTCAAGGCATAAAGTCACTGCATAAACGTGTTTTGTGCAAAAATAACCCACGAGCTGCCTGTGTCTCACAGGGCCTGGGCCCAACACACGATTCCAGTCGAGTCAGACACTTCATTTATCTCATTCACCTCATGCTGTACCTTAATTGAATGATAAACAATTGTTTTTCAGTGAGTGGCATTTCCCAGGAGGGATGGGCTGCCTTGGAGTATCTTCAGAGTCTTTTGTAGTCTGCAGAGGATGGCCCAGGGGGAAATTTGCTGTAATTATTTTACTTCCTAATTTGGTTGATAACAAGTTTAGCAGTGTATTTCCTCCGAGTGGGATGCAGTCCCCTGGGCACGCTGGGAGCTGTGGGTGCAGGGTGCACCCAGGCAGCACGAGCAAAGGTCGCTGCCTAGCCAGCAAGCAGGGCCCACAAATATTTTTAGAACGTGAAAAGCAACTCTTGTGATAGACATGACCCTGTTTACTGATTTCCTTTAGTGCTGCAGCATTGCCATGTGCCCGGATTCCCAGTGTGCTGGAAGCAATAAAAGAGAGCAGTAAGTCGGCCTTTGGGTCGCCTTTGTGAAGTAATTTGTAGAAATTTCACTTCCCAGCTCTATGTGTTTCTCTAGCTCAGTTGTGTGTGAATGTACCAGCCTGCCTTGCATGTAAATTTTGGAACAGAGCTACTTTTTTTTTTCTGTAGGATGAGAAAATTGCTTGAAAGCAGCCTTAATAAATAACGTGGGTGTTTGTATAGCCCTTATCTGAGGGTTAGTAGCAAGCTCATGTTGTATAATGTAATCCAAGACTTAAAATCGTGTATTTTTCACATTTGGCCAAAAATTGATTAATTTGATGGCTAGCTATGGGTAGAAGTCATGTTTATTAATGATTTATTATTGAAAGCATCAATGTAATAAGCACTGTGGAATAAGAAAAAAAAGGCATTAATCAGTTGTATCCAGTACATCTGTCCTAGACCTGCCTGCAGCTATGACTTCTGCATTGCCAAAGCAGGCAGGTTTGAGCAGCCTTTTTCTACAGGGTTTGCAGCATTCTGAGTAGAGATGAGATCAGTGAGATGCCAGGTAAATATTAGTTCCTCTGGGCCTTAAGAAATGATTGAAATATTATTGCTTTCTGCTACTGCAGACTAGATAAATTATGCCTTCTCTTCTTTTCTGTATTCCTCTCCTTCCTGTGTGACTAGCACCTGGAGTCTCCTGTCTTCCAAAAAAAAAAAAAAAGGCAATATTAAATTACGAAAGATTTTTGTTCTTTTTTTGCCTGTGGCAAAACCATTTGACCTTTTCTTGACTAACATTGTTCTTCTGAAGCAGGCAAATAAGACACTATTTATATCACAATGGCAATGTCACATTAGATGAGGGTTAGATTGAGTCAACCCCATCCACTGCAGAGCTGAAAACCCAGAGATCCTGTTCTGAAAGGTGATGAACTCCACTCCTCCTAAATGTGGTGCTGTGGTTGTGATCAGAGATGGCACTGATCCACAGTATTTCCAGAAAAGTGTTTCCAGCACTGGAATTCTGAGGTAGAAGTTGTTATTAAATGATTAGTCAATGCCTGATGCTGTTAATGTTTATTCCCTCTCATGTTTGAACAAGGATCTTTTAAGCCCTGATTGACTGTGAACAGTGTTTTCAACAACATTCTGATTTATTTAACATGGGGAGAAGAATACTAATTATGGGCAAAAATTCTTGCCTTTAGGAAGAATATAACAAACTCTAACAGGAGACTGCTGCAGGGGTAGGCTGATAATGGGCAGGCTGCATTGTAGGGATAAATCCTAATTGCCATAATCAGATCTCAGAATTTTTGTAGTTGCATTTAATTTTGCCAGTGAACATTAGTCACATGCTGTTGCACAGACTTAATAATGCTAGAATATTTGTTTAGACAATGTCCTACATTTCTTCACTTTAATCTTTCAGTAGTACTGTAACATATAGGAAAATTAGTTGAGTAGTGTTTCCTGCCCTTAGAAACAACAAACCCTTTACTTATTCCTATTTTAAAAGCCTTTTGACTGCTCTGAGCAGGTCAGTGTTCTAATATCACTTGTGGCTAGAGTAGAATCACTTGTTTTTATTCTGCCCCTGCTTGAAAGGCTCTCAGTGTTGCCAGACCAATTGTAGCACATATTTGTGGATCAGCCAGTCATGAATGTTTTGTATTACATCAGTAATCCTTTTATTGAAAGCCTGTTTTGTTAGCAAATTAGCAGGTGCCAGCCACTCCTGGCTTATGGGAGCTGTGGCTACACTGAAACCTTTTCAATTTTATTTCATGAGTGTGGTTCCACAGGCAAAAATCAGTGGCAGTTGAGCCCTGGTCAGTCTCAGATTTTGCCATTGGGATGTGACTGCGGGGTTTTTTTAATACCTGTAGCGTTGAGCTTAGGTTTTGCTGCCATTCTAAGTCATAATTTTTTTCATTTATCAGTGAATTTTTTCTATCCTGGGGGCTTGTTTTGGATGTGAAGTCAAGTAGGACATGAACTTTTAACAGAGATTAGGGCAAGAGTACTGCAGGACATCGAGTCCTCAGTGAACTGGAGGTTTGCTCTGAGGTTTTCTTTGATTCCAGCCCCCGTGTATCTGCCAGCCATTCCCTGCCTGTGTAAGGCTGCCTGTCGAGGGCTGGGTTGGTCCAGACACCTTTGCACTGTCTGTAGCTGCTGTCTGTGCTGCCCTGGCATGGCAGCAGGAGGGAGCTGGGCTGTTGGAGGCAGGCAGTGCCATTCCCCTGCAGGACCTGCTCGTTTTCTGCACTGGCAGTCTCCATCCTGCTGCCTCCGCGCTGGGAGGAAGATAACAACCAGAATCAGTTCTTCTGTCTCTTTCCTAAGAAGTGTGCTGCTTCTTTTGGGAAAACCTGGATTTGCTTGCATCTGCAAGGTCGTGGTGAGTCAGGCCTTTCCCCTTCCTGCAATTATCAACAGCCCTAATATGGGCCAGTCCTTCTCTTTCCTTGGTTTAATGAGGAGGATCTGCGTTCACAGGTTCTCTCATTGAAGCAGAAACACTTTGGAGCAGAGCTCTGTCCTTAGAAAAATAAAACTACCGTACACCTTTGTGAAAAATAAAACTAACAACACCTTTGAGGCTTTGCAGAAGTGGAAGGAGTAGACATGGCCAGTTTCTCAGATTTCTCTGGAAGGTCGCTGTTGCCGTGGCCTCTGGTCACAGTGCCACCACCCTGCAGTCTGCTGGGAGGGAACCTGTGTTTCAGCTCTGTGTGTCCACGCTGTGAGTGCCATTCTCTGCATTTAGCTCATCTTTTTAGCTCCCTCTGAGCAGTGTCTCGCTGGCTGCTGATGGGAATTTCTTTGGACAGGAAAGATTGCTGTGGTTTCCCTGGATTCCAAAACAGACTTCATCACTTCTCAGTGCACAGTGTCATCTGTTTCTCTGCTGCTGGGGAAGGCTGTGCTGCAAGCGGTAGAGCTGTGGCTTGTGACATTTTTCCAGGGCAAAATAAAGAAGGATGAGCAGGAGGTGTTAATTGCCTCTAATTGGGAGGAAGAATGGAAGAGCTAATCAGCTGCCCCTTCTGTCAGGGCTGCACAGGCAGAGCCCCCAGCTACAGGCAGCAGCTCTGGTCTCCACGATGTGCCTGTCAGGGAGGGGCAGAGAAGGAGCTTCACTGAATTGCAGGAGTTGTGGGATCACACTCAGCTCTTCCCCCACCTGTAGATCTCTTTCCAGTTGTTCGACCTGTTGCTTCCAAATTGCTCAGGCCACATTTTGCTGTCCATCTGTGGCTTCTCTGTGGAACGTGCTCCTTAAAACAGACCAGTTTTGAAATGAGACATCTTCATTTCGGAAGTGTCTGCACACCAATTACTGTGGCCTCTGGTTCTGTTTGCCTGCCCTGAGTCCTGCCCAGGGGTCCTTGGCACTGGAAGCTGTAGGAGGTGGATGCTGGCTCACCAAGCCAGTGGGACAGAGGAGTGGGCAATAGAAACGTATTTCACACTTGGAATTGCAGTTCGTTCAGATGAGAGACAAAGCAATGGTCTGGCAAGTGGTTGAAGCAAAACATCAAGGAAACACCTAAATTTTAATTAAGTCCAGTTTCTAAAAGGATGTTTGCATCCTTTGGAGATCTTAAATTACCTGCATTGCAAGAGTTGGTATCAGAACTGCAGTCTCCTTCAAGTAGCTGAATAACTGTATGTCCATTTATAATTATTTGATAGGAAACTGTAATATTTTCTCTGTGTGTCTGTAAGCATCTTCTAGCCAGGGCTTTTAACAACTACTGCTTAGATTTTTCTTTTTTACAAGTATAATATAGTTAAAGCAAACTTTCCTCTTCCCTGAGTGAAGGTATAATTCTTTTTCTTGAAGTAGTGAAGAAAAATAAAATTTTCTGTTTACTGGAGACCGTGTTTCATTATGCTGATCTCACCTGGGATATTCTGTTATTATTCACATCCTCATTTCTGTGCTCTTACTTAGTAGTTCAAAATGTTATGTTGGAAACAGATTTTAAAAATAAATAAATAAGTAAACCCACTTCTAGTATCTTTACCAGCAGAAAAGGAAAATGTGTTAGTCTAATGGTGTCTTCAGCTTCTTCAGCCTGAACAAGAAGCTGTTTGTTTGCAGTGGAAATGTGAGCATGAATCTGTTTCCTTCCAGTTAGACAAATTAGGTATTGGTGTGATAGCTAGAAACTGAAGTTGCTGAAAAGTGTATGGAAAGCTGAATTGTTCCAGAGCAAGGCTGCCAGAGCACTAGGATAGTGGTGTGGTTTTTATATGTTTTATTCTATATTTGATGGGTGGACAGCAGCCTGGCAGTGCCCGCAGATCCCGTTCTGCTGGTGCGTGTCAGGCGTGGTCCAGGCAGGAGGGATCCAGCCACGGGGGATCACCCTGGGCTGGGCTCCAGGCTCAGGATGCACCTCTGGAGCACCAGGGGCTGCTCAGCCCGGCCGCAGTCACGGCTGGAGCCTCGTGTGCAGGGAATGCCAGCTCCTGCTGCTCCCTGCAGCCTGTGGAGCAGCTGCGGCTGGCGTGGTCGTGGCTCAGCACAGCTCACTGCCTGCCCAGCTCGGGCTGTGGTGAGGAACGGCTGCATACTGGAACCATCTGCTTCTTTCGCTGGAAGTGATTTATAGGGAGGAGCTGTTGGAGGGCAGGTGATTTATTGCTTATCAATAACAGTAAACACACGCTGCTTTGCAATGACCAGAGTCTCTAATTTATTGTATTCTGTCGGTGAAGGTGTCATTTGTCTTGTGAACAGCTCGTCGTCTGCCGGTACCTGGAACATTCAATGTCTTTGGTTTCTCCGAACATCCATTTGGATAGCATTTGTTAGCAATCTAATATCGATGCTTTATAGCTTTACTACCTTTTGTCCTTTTAAAAGTTCAATCGATTAAAAACTTGAGAGTATTTTCTGTGCAGTTGCCAGCTTTGAAAATGATGGCAGACTGAATAATTGGCTCCTATTTTGTGGGAACTGGTCTTTGGGTCTTTGCTAGCAGTAGGAAGAAGGCATACTGAGGATACAGGTTAAGGCAGGTGCTAGGAATGCCTGCATTATATGGGTAAGCTGCTGGTGTGTGACTTTTTATAATTTATCATTTTATAGTGTTTCCTGACTTTGCTGTGATCCTCTTAGGTTTATCTTCTCTTTACTTCTGCCTTTTAAGCAGCTTGGTAAAGGTGTCAGATGCAGGCCTCTGCACTAATCTTTCTGTTCCTCCTTTCTCACAGCCAAATTACTCAAGAGAGTAATTTGAGCTGGTTGCTGAGACACCAGAAAGTCTGTCTGCTTGGACAGGAGCAAAAAAAGCTGTATTAGAGGGTGCACATTTGTTGGTCATTTAAATGGCATTACTGAAAATCAAATAATTTTGCGACTTCTATTGAATTATTATGAAACTTAGATTACATTCTTCATTTTCTAAGAAAGCAAGTTTCTCTGACCCTTGTGCGATGAAGACTGATTGTTCAAAAAATTCATTTGAATATGTATAGTTTTGTGTAGAAGAAGAAAAACGTTTGGTTAAAGTAGAGCATTTTTCAGTAACATTTTGCAAAGACTAAACCAAACACTTTGAGTGAATCTTCAGGGATTTCTCTGTCCAAATGTTTCTTCCCGTCATCTATCATGAACTCTCCTTTTTCCCAGTGGTGACTGGAATAAAAATTACTTCTCAGGCACTGATTTCTTCCAATAGTCTTACTTTGAACATAAAGTGAACTTATTTGCTAGGGCACTCATCAGTTTGAGAGATAAAGCCAGATTTGGGATGGCTGATTGATATCTCTGTCCAGGCCCTATGGAACTGGGGCAGATTCCTGTTTGGGAAACAAGAAAACTTGAGATACTTGTTTCTGCTGTGCTGGATCTAAAATAAAGATTTCTTTTGGTGGGAGAACATTAGGGCTACAATTTTTTTTTTTTTTGGTGGGAAGGAAGGAACAAACTCGAACAAAAGGACTGTTTTTCTGACAACAGGAGGCAGTCCAAGATAGACAACTATTAACTTTCAGACCTGAACTGTACCCCCATGGTATTTCCTGCTTATTGAGGAGGATCTTGAAGTGTATTACCTAGATGTAGTTCCACTGTGAAGTATGATTTATAAAAAGAGACAGGTTTTCCTGATGTTTTATTCATTGGTTTTAAATGTCACCTGTCTTGATTCATAACATTGACATTCCTTGAATGGATTTCCTTTTTTTTTTTCTCTTCAGCCATCTGCCAAGAATTTTTAAAGCTCTGTTAATTGTTTATGTCTCTTTTAAGCATTACCTTCCCAGCATATTTAGTATGTTCTTCCCAGAAAATACTTTTAACTTGTGACATCTTTATTAAGGACAAATGGTTCATTCTGTCACCTTGTAGTTAAACAATCTTTTTAAAAATAAGCCCAGGAGCAGCTTGTTTCTCTCTTTTATTGTTTGTTAAGTGGTCTTGAATCTTCTGTAACATTTGCATGAGGAAGACACTCTGAACCTCACTGCAAACCTCATCGGATTTGTGGCTGTGTCAAGCCACCAATGTGACTCACAGCAAGTTCTATGTACGTAGGTTTTATAAACCTTTCCAAATTCCCTTTATAACAACAACAACAACGAAAAAAGAATATACCACATTTGGTTTTAAAATTTGTTAGCAATATTTAAAATTGAAGAAGGTGCTTCAGAGACGTGACTCTTGTCTCTGCTGGGGAAGAGAATAAATTCCTGCTCTCTTCCATTTGGTAACAGGGTCATTGCTCACCACCTGCTTTCACTTTGGTGCAAACTGACATTGATTGCAAAGCACTTACTGCCACAACTTGCTGTCAAATTTTCATTTTTCGCTATATTTTTGTATATAGCAGGCCTTCTGTGACATGAGGCTTTTAGATGAAACTTGCAGTGAGTGGGAAGTAAAATGAGTTGCTGTAGTTTGTGTTGAATTGCTTGGGTCATAGCCCTTAATGGAGACTGAAATAATGTAACCTGAAATTGGCTTCATATCGGAGTACTCAGACGTGTAAATTCAACATCCTGGACGATCTCTGAGGCCCTTGCCTACTGTAGATTTAATCTGCTAAGACACTGGCTGAAAGTTTTGCAGATGAACTAAGTAACTCACAGAACTTCATCCTGGGTCTGTGCTTACTGGGTTTGTTCCACTGCTGCTGCATGGTTAAGGTCAGGCTGCAACATGCATTTCTGCTGTGGGAGAAGGGGGAGAGGAATTAGTAATTGAAGATGTGATGCTGGAAAAATACCCTCTGAGCACACTGAATTCTTTAGAAAACCTGTTTGAGCCTTGTTATGCCTTGAGATCTGTTTTCAGGGCTGGATGTGTTCTTGGCACAGCATCTCCCTTAAAGAAAGAACTCTGCTGCTGAAACGAGATCTATTTGAAATGCCTTTGAAATCTTCTTCCAGCTCATCTGTCAGTGCAAATGTTTGTAAAGGGTAATGTAGCTTAAAAAGACAAGCTCGTCCAGGTTTTTCTCATCTGTAGGAAAAAGGGCTCCTTTTGGAGACTCTTTGCATGGAGAGTCTGTTATAGCTGCTCTGGATTGCCTCCTGGGGGATGGAGTCTGGACCATCTGGAAAAGCCGTGGGATGGAGCCTCCATCAGGCCTCTGTGAACACTTTCCAGTGGGCAGGGTCTCATCTGGACAAGCGCCTGAAATGATGAGCTGTGAGAGGAGCAAAGTTATCTCAGCTCTGACTGCGGGACCTGGTGCATTTGGCCTTGTGCAGCCTCTTCTTGTGTTACTTTAAAACCTGCAGGAACATCGAGGCGTTGCTTATTGCCAGCGTAACTGGTGTGTGCGACCTTTGGGTGTCTTAGATCAGGTGTTGGGGTGAAATCCTTCCCTGTGAGGGTGGGGAGGCCCTGGCACAGGGTGCCCAGAGCAGCTGTGGCTGCCCCTGGATCCCTGGCAGTGCCCAAGGCCAGGCTGGATGGGGCTTGGAGCAGCCTGGGACAGTGGAAGGTGTCCCTGCCCATGGCAGGGGTGGCACTGGGTGATCTTTAAGGTCCCTTCAAACCCAAACCATTTTATGATTCATAATCAACGCATTGATCTTCCGGAAGAGGGAGAAAGAGCAGCTTAATATACATAGACTGATGCAGTCTGAAAGGAATATTATTCAGAAATTAGGTGTTTAATTCCTTCTTGTTTTGTGTCCTGCCATCCTGCAGGATCATTGTAAATGGATACCCAAGTAATAGGAGGTAAACTGGGGAAACCTTTCCTAGTGAATTGTGCTGGTTAATTCGAGATGGATTTTGTGGAGATGGTTCACTTGGGGACTGTCCCAAAAAATGTTTGCCTCTTAAATATTAAGCACATGCCCCTGGTTTTAAAGACAACTGCATGGACATGCAGCTATTCATCTTTCCAGAATGCCCTGGAAATATCTGTAATTCAGTCTTTCCTCAGAAAGCTTTTAATTCTCTCTCCTGTGTCTTTTGCCTTCAAGTTGCAGCCGTTTCCTCCTTTCCGTCAGTGAAGGAGGGGAGGCAGAGCAGCATTGGACCAAGGTTTTGTAATAAGCCTCACTTTTGGGTAGACAAAGTGGGGTCTTCCTGGAGACAAACCCCTTTCAGCAGCTCTCCTGGAGCTGGAACTAAAATGGGAAACTAGGACTCAAAAACGTTTGTTGAATAAAGTTTAATACTCTTAAGTGTTAAGATAAATAGGCCCCAGTTATTTAAAGCTAGAGTGGCTCCCTGCCATGGATGATGTAGTCTTAAGCCTTTGAAACTGGAGCTGTGTGTTTTAAGCCTTCACTGTGCCTTGCAGATCTGAGTGTGTGAAGTCTTCAGATATGTTAATGATGCTTCTTACTCCGCATCATTAATAAAGGCTGTCTTCAAGTACTGATTTAGTGTTAATTAATTGGTTACCACTTCAGTTCCATTTGTGTTTCATACTGAGCGATAGTGCGTGAATGAATCACTCTGAGTTCAGGTATTCTTACTTTTTCAGTTGTTCTGCTTTATTCAAGGTAAGTGATCCTTAATAAAGAAATTAATTGTTAATCTGTCAGCAAGTAGAGCCCTTAGGAGCAAGGGAGAGAGGGGTGAGGGGTACCTGGCACTGGAAGGAAGCTCCTTTATGGACATATGCACCCTTCCTAGAAGAACTTAGTTAAACTTTTCAGATTTGTAAAAAAATTTTGTTTGATCTAAAGGAATCAGCATTTTCTGACAGATTGCTCTTCTTAAAAAAGAGAGAAAAACACCAGATTGGTCAGCTCTGTACTTTATAGCTGAGTTGTGCAGCTAGCCAGATCCTCATGGCCTAATGACATGATTTATTTTAGCACGTTGAGAGGTATTTTTGTACTCTTACTTAAGAAAATTAAATCATAATCACTTAGGGAAGGAAAAAAACCTGACTGTTTTTATTTAATCAAACCTCTGGCAAGCAAGTGCTTTTTAAAAGCAAACGGTACTCCTTTTTTCACTTTTTTTTTTTTTTCCCTTGCTTGTCCAGACAGGCTGACCTTTTAGCTTGGTTTGTAATTCAGTTACTGAAAATAGAATAATGGTGAGATAACTTGTCTTTGTGGTTATAGGATTAGTCAGCCACTTTCTAAGTTCCTAAAGGATTTCAAGGTTTGGACTTCTTGAAGTTCTGTGCTGCAGAATAACACTGACACAATTTGGCATTCCCTTTGTTTAGATTAAGTGTGTACAGTACTCGGGATGATTTTGGAAGTGAATGGGGCTATTCATACTCATAATTGACACTAAGGCTAAAAAAGGAAATTTAATCTTGGGGCTTAGAAGATTAAAATGAATTCCTCATTTTAAAAAAAGCTTTATTTTTTTAATGACCACTCAGCACTCATATCAGTGAGTTGACCTTTGGATGGGTTTTCTTCCTTAATACTTCAGGACAATGCTGAGGGTAGTAACAGCTTGCAGTGGTTCTGTGGCTGTGCTGTGACACCAGAACTTCCCTGAGCCTTGTAAGGATTACAGTAGGGAGTAGGGAACTGCAGTTCCTGGCTGAGAGCAGCCCAGGGATGCCAGAGCTGGTGATCCAGGCTGTGGTGTTCCCACAGTTCTGTCCGGGTAACCAGGGATGTTTGCTGCAATCCTCTGAAATCGGGAATTTCCTGATACCTTGCCAACAGCAAAGCTGCTCTCTGGTTCCTAAAGGCTTTCGAGGAATAGGGGAAGCTTCCAAACCGTGGGGAGGGTGGGAAGGCAGAGGTTTCTCTGAGCTGGTGAGGAGCAGCTGGGTGTCCAGCGCGTGTGCGTCTCTTCCAGAGCGGCCGCAGGAATGGGCTGCTCAAGGTGTGATTGAGAAACGCCCTTGCTGAACCAGCAGGATCAAACATCGTGGGTGTAAATATAGCCTGAAATAAGAGGTAGTGGAGTAGCAGAGCTGTGGCAGTTCTTGCTGGAGAAGAGCAGTGGCCTCAGCAGCCGCTGGTGAGACGCCAGCAGTGGAGTGGGACGGAGGGGCAGCTGCCCGAGGAGCTGTGATCCTGTGGCTGCTTGGGAGAAGCCTTGCTGAGGTAGTGGGGTGCCAGGCTGGACAGAGAGGTCTTGGCAGCTGTCCTTCCTGCAGATGCAGTTTCCAGTTTAGACGTGAACTTCCCAGTGTGTCCGGCAGGGAGGAGGATGGCACACATGGCCCTGTAGGGATAGTGCAGATACCATGGTCTGGTGTCATGAACCTTTATTTTAATCAAGTAAGCAGAGCTACGTTGAAAATTAACTGGAATCTTTACTGGCATCTTAACAAGGTGCTTCACTTTCAGTAGCCATAAAACTCCACTTCTGTGCAAGTGAGGTAGAGCCATCCCAAACACTTCACTTGGGAGGCCCTGGTCTCCTCTGATAAAACTCTCTGTTAAGATACACTTTTCCGGTTCAGCTGGGGATCAAAACCTGAGTGTGTGTCCATCTTTCGTTCCACAAAAAGTGATGCAGTGATAGCATTTAAATATTTAACTGGCTTAAGCTGACTTGACCCCTAGGTGGTATGATGATCTCATAGAAAGTGTTGTTTCTTTGTGGAAAGCCATCTGCTATTGGGGTGAGGTGGCCTGAGAACAGTCTCCAGATGCACACTGATCACAGCTCCTTTCTCTTTCTTCGGGCAGTTGTAGCTGCAGTGCTGTTTTGGCTGGTGCTGGATGCTGCAGCCCATGATGTGTTTTGCCAGTACATTGCCTAAATAATTAAGGTGCGTTAAAAGCAGAAGCTTGTGCTGCTGAGACTTATTTTTCAAATCTTTTGAAAGATTAATATCTGTGTTTTTAATCTTGCATGAAATCCCACAATGAGTGCGTTTCATCCACTGCTTTCATAACAGTGAGAAACTTCACTGGCATGCTGATGCTAAAAGGGAGGAAAAATCAAGATAATTAGTGCTCGTGTAGGCACAAGGGCTTGTTCTGATTTACTGCAGCCCCTCTGTAGCATGGCTGCTTGACAGATGTGGGAAGTTGTAGGGACCTGATGGATGAGGACAAATGGTCAGAAAGTACCAGTAGGTCCTTGTGTCCTTTGCATTTGACAACATTAAGTGAATACATAGTTAATGCCTGCTCATATATTACGTCAAGGCTTCCTTGTGCTGGAAACGTAAATGAGAACAAGGCACTTAATTTTTAGAGCAGTGATTGAAAGTATGCCAGGTGGTATTGAGACAGCATTTCAGGAAAAATGCTATGGGAAAAAATGGCATGCTATTCCAACACCAATTTATATCACCATCTTCAAGATCTAAAGTCTGGAGCGCTGTTTAGTGTGAGAAATTACCTTCTACATTTAATTCTGGCCAGAGAAATGGAGGAGGGTTTTTTTTCTGGTTTTAAAAAAGTGCATAGTACTTTTGAGTAATCTGTGTCCTCAGAGTATATTTGATACGAGCGTTTAATGGATACCTTGTTTAACCAGTCTTTCAAGTTACAGAAAGCTAATTCCAGGATAATCTCAGCTCTTACGCTTGCCAGAGCTCACATTCATGGATCCCTGAGTTCTGCCACCCCTCCCTGGCTCATGGTCTCTGTAGCACCACTGCACTCCCATCTGCTGCAGGCTGAGCTCTGCCCCAGGGTGGTTGCTACAAACAGCCACAGCAAGCGGCATCCGATGGGAGAGCTCCTCCCAAAAGTAAAACTCTGCTTCAGAGGTGACAGAAGAAAAGTTCAGGAGTTGAGGTGGATACACATCAAAGTGATCTGCAGAGTTCTGGAGAAGGAAGTGTGAGTGTGCCCTTGGTTTTATCAGCAGGGAAGCATCTTGATAGCCTTGGTGATAGCCGAGGTCAAGTGAAGCAAGAGTTTAATTATTCTCTTCTGTGAAGAGCCTCCCTTCCCAAAGGACACCTGAACACTTAATTGACTTCTTGTAGGAATTGTTTTATGCTTGTCTTTGACTGTAGCCACTTCTGTTGTCGAGTGTGATCATCAACAGCCTCCCTTGAGGGGCTTCCACACAATTGTAGCCCCAGTTAGTTGTTCTGGTTTTATTTTTCCAAAGTAGACTGTTGCTACTGTATTACCTTGGCAATACTTTTCATTATCTCTAAGAGTAAATTCCTATTTGGCATTTAATGTTTGGCATAGCTTGTGTAACTTGATTTGGGTAAAACCCCTTCTCAGGCCACATTTAGAGTTTGCCTGTCTAAATACACACAAATAAACGATGAGTTGTGCTCCCTGCTGATGGGATTGATGAGTTTCTTGGGGGGGCTTTGATCACTGGGTATGCAGTAAAGAATTGTAAGATTGCAGCATAAAACTAGTCTTAAAAGGAAGCTATAACAATAAAAGCTGTGCTAAATAGACAATTAATTTGTTTTTTCCTTAGCTCCCATCTAGCTCATATCTTTTCTACTAAGAATTTATTTCCCTGTGTAGCGTGGGAAGCTGCGATTTTATTACTTCTGTATTTTAGTCTTCAAACTCCCACTGCCCCTTATGAAGTGATAATTGCTAAAGCCAGTTTTTCTAAAGGCTATATAAAACTTTAAAGTTTGACATCAAGTTATGTTGAGCAGTAAATGCCACCTGGAATATCTGGGTGAAAGGCAGGCAGAGCGAGTGCTGCAGCTGGGTGTTTTCTTTCTAAAAAGCCACAGGCTCTTGGTAACAGTGGGAGGATATTCGGAAAATACCCTGAGCGTGTGGAAGACAAGTGTTCAAACTCACAGGAATTGTGGTAGAGGGATATGACTAGAGGGCTGAGGAAGAAGAGAACAACTTCCTAATTTTATTTGTAGGATTGGTTGTAGTACCAAGGCTTGAAAATATCCTCCTTCTGAAAAACTGTTCAAACGCTTTCACCGTGAGGAAAGTAACTTCATCTCACCAGTGTCATACCTATTGCAGCTTTGTTCCAGAAGTCAGGGTCCATCTACACGTTTGAAAAGTGATGGTAGAACTGCATCCCCACCCAGGGGATGGAGGGTTCCTGTTTGGCACAAGCCTCAGGACTTCAAAGACAGTATTTAAAAGCAAAGCCCAGATAGCTTGAAACGTAGCAGACATGCAAAGAAAAGGCTTTGTGCTAAATGCAGGGATCAAATTCAGTGTCAGTGAGTAAAAAGAAAGTTTCAGGAGGAACATGTTTTCCACTTGCCCCGAGATAATATTTTTTGATTCCTGTGCAGTCAGTGAGCTAGAGCTTGGCCAAGACTCTTTGTTAGGGGAGAAATGTGTGAAAGCTGCTGGGAAACAGCTCGTTTCTGTTTGATGCTTGTAATTCATGCAGCAAGGGGATTTTGCTGGCAGTGTTTTTGCTAGAGGAGCAACTAAGAATGATGGCTGGAGTGACTTGGGGCTTGCTGGATGGCCGTATTTATGTCAGTAGTGCAGGCTGGTCCAGGCAGTGGTGACCTTGTGCTGCTCAAGGGCTGTTGAGGGACCAGAGAATGTGCCAAGTCCCAAACTGGTCAAGCTACAGACTTTGCTGTAGGCAAACCAGCACGGGTGCTCCTCAGTGTGAGGGCTGTGGGTACTAAGAGGACTGTGATAAATCATTTGCATCAGCTTCTAATTCAAAAAGTTCTCACCATTTGGGGTTTTTGTTTGGTTTTCGTGGGGACAGGGCAGAGGCTGAGTTAATTCTCTAGGCTTTGTGTTTTACAAGATATTTTTTTTGTTTTATGTGAAACAGAAATATGGCGTGGTCTGTTTAAAAATACCGTGGCAGGGTTTTGGGCTGTGTCCTGCTTAGGACAGAACAGCAGAGGTATAAAGTTCAGACTGTGCTGCCCTTGAATACCAAACTTGTGGCTGTGTCTGCAGAGAGCTTATATTTATTCTCCTTTTGCTGCCTAGGCTCATTTACATTCAGTAGAATATCATGTTGCTGTGACACTTTACCTGACTGTAAGAAATGCAAGTGGGTTTTTTTTCCCCCTGTTTTTAAAATGCTGATTTGAAAGAACTGCAACTCAGAAGCAGTTTGCTGAGTTGAACATTATGCAGTGGGGTAGTTGCCTGCAAATCTGTCAGAAATGCTGACAAAGGAATGTCATGAATAGCTTACAAATCTTCTCCTTGAGGAAGAAATTGTATTTCAAATGATCTGTTCCTGATTCGTCCATTACGACTGCATAGGATGGAAAGGCTGTAGGTTATGTCCTTCCAAAGGATATAATTATGTATGTGCTTCTGAATTATACAGTAGAAATCATCATATTAAAACAAGATGTTGCTGTCAGTGGTGTCTGAAGAAAACAAACAGCACGGCCGTGGGTGAGAGGCTTTCAGATGAACACTTCCATCTCTGACGTTTGTCTTCAGTTGGACATTTTTACAGAGTTAAGATCATTCTCAAAACCTCAAGTAAAAATACAACTGTTAATCAAATGGTTAAAAATTAGCTTTCTCAACATACAAGCTTGCTGGAAGAGTTTCACTGTTCTGCCTCCTCACTGTTTTGATAGATTTGTTTGGCCAGCCTTAGAACAAGTATTTTTTATCCAGCTTTACATTTGAAATGAGATTCCTTCTTTTAAAAGTTTGTCTTAGGTATTTGATCAGCATGGACAAAAATAGATAGCTTTTACAGAGACAGTTAGACTTCTTAGAGCAGAGGAATTGCTGAGAAGTGAGGAGAGGAATGGGACTGAGCCCGTGGCTAAAACCAGCTCTAATTGCAGCTGCTCAGCGCTGAGACTTTACCCCGAGTAACCGTCTGTCATGAGATGCTGTCCTTGTCCTTCTTGTCTTATTTTGCTCCTGGCGTTTCTCTAAGAGAATAATGTCAATGTCCCAGGAGTGCAGAAACAGATATACTGGAGTCTAAAACTTCATTTCTGGGAGGAAGTCTGTCTGTGGCATTGGCTTACAGTGAAATGCCAGGCAGCAAAGTGAAATGGAGGCCATCACATTTTGAACAGATTTTTTTTTTTTTCCTTCTAAAGATGTGTGAGTGGAAGGACAGGCTGAGTAATTGCCCAGGCCAGGTCCCCGGGCTCTTGCTGTCGCAGCCTGAGGCGCAGCGGGAGCAGAGGGCTGGGTGTCCCCTGCTCTGTGTGGCTCTCGTGGCTCTCATTAGCCACTGGGGACCTGTCAGTGTCCCATCAGCTCGTGTGGGCTGAGCACTCACCTCCTGGACCTTTCACCAGTGTTGCCCTTTGGCTTCTCCGCCTCTGTCAGGAGTAGCGTGACATTCACAGCCAGGGTGCCGTAATTCCAGATGAAAATGCTGTGATGAGTTCATCCTCACTGACACAGCACTGCTCACAGGATGTTCCTGTGCTCCCAGATTCCTGCACCACGTGGACTTGCCTCCCTTCCTTCTCCCACCATCCCTGTTGTGTTTAACCCGTGGTCAGGCTCTGTCAGCAGCCCCTTTGCTCTGCGTCATGCAGGTAACCCACTTCCCAGCTGGTTCATATTAAGATAAATCTCTGGGCTTTGCCCACTCCAGGCTTAGCTGTGCTCCAGCATCTTCCACACTGTTTAGCTATCTGTCCTGACAAACACAGTCCTGGGAACTGTCAAAGCTGTAGTGTCCCTTGGCGAGCAGCTCTGACACTTTGCAGGAAGACTTTGTGCGTCGGTGTCCATGAAGGATGTCCCGTGATGCTCTGTCCTGCTCAAGGACAGCAGTAGGGCAGTGTTTTCTTACTGCCACGTGTTCTGGAGAGACCATTGCTGTACATCTGCTCTGCCAGCTCAGGCACTTTGCTTCTGGCTCTAAGCAGCACCCAGCACTTCAGGAGGATGGCAGAGAAGGCTCAAAGGGCATCCATGGAAGATTGCAGCCCCAGGGCAATTTCTGACGTCTAATAGTTGACTTAGGCCTTGAGCAAGCTGGTTTAGATTTGTTCCAATACTCTCTTTAAGCAGTCCAGCACTGGGAGAGCTGTAGCTGCTTAGTATATGTATTCAGTACTTGTATTAATATTTTCTTCTGTTTTGCATTTTTATTTGACTTCTCAATTCCCTAGACTGTGAGGAAGTGGAATTTTGAATAATTACCTGCTCCTTAATAAAGTAGTGTGAAAAGGCAACTGGTGCCATGCATCAACTTAAACTGCTGCCTGTTAAAGTTGCATTAATGTGTATAAATAATATATATCTTTGTGGAGGAAGTGCTTTGTCTTTCTAATGAACAGTTGCCTGATTGGAAAGGCTGAAAGACTGTATACCCTGGGCAGAAAGGTTGTTTTATATGTGCCTGGATTATTAAAATGGATTTGTGATCCTCAAACAGCAACTAGGAAGGATCTTGTTTAGCAGAATACGCTCAAGAACTTCAAACGACATTGTGAGAAATCAGGTAGCAGGTGACTTTGTGATTTAGGGACTGGTATCTCTTCCACCTCAGGAAAAGGAATCAGAATTTCAATATCTTAGTTTTAGAGGAGTGATGGAAACTGCCATTAAACATTCATTTGTTGCCTTATAGTAGGCAGCAAACATTTCACTGCGTGTTTTGGTTCAGAAATGGCTTGAAGAATAACCATGACAGCTGACTAATTAACAGCTAAACTAGGACAGCCCCACTTGCATGAAAATAAAGATAAGTCATTTGATTATGACATTTGTTGAAAGCAATAAGAAAATTGACAGTTCTTTGTGCACAAGAAAAAGCCGAAATTATTTTGCGTATTCTTAGCATCCACAGCAGGTGCTCACTGATAGCAGGTGCTGCACAGTCATTTCTGTCCTGCTGCAGTGCCTGTAAAACAGTCTCTCCTGTGGTCACTTGGTCTTGGATGGGGAAAGGACTGGTGCTTAAGTAAACATTTGAAGCACTTCCAGTGTCCGTATTTTTAACATTATACTAAAATCCTGTCTGTTCCACAGGTTATAATATGATGACATTACATAAAGGGTGTAGCTGTGGACAGTCAAGACTGTCCCAGGCCACACTTGGCATCTGGAATCACAGAGCAAAACTTCCCTGTGCCAGTTCTCAGCAAATTGGCACGGACAAGACAGCCAGTTAAACAAAGGTCAGGCAGAAAGAGAATTCAGGGAGAGGGATCTTGTCCAGACAAGCCTGACATCTTCACGTGTACAGGAAAATACAAATTGTACTTGCATATTTTACCATTCCGAGGCTGACCCCAAGTGACCTGGTGTGTGTTTGTGCTCTGGGATTTCTGGTGTAGCAGAGTCTGAATTCCTCACCATGACTGAAATTCAGCCTGATTGTACATAATTGCCTTTTTTTTTTCACATGCAGCTTTTGTCAATGATACAATTTTTGTCCTGTTCCCTCTGTCTCCTTTTGCCATTTAGCATAAGGAGGTTTAGTTGCAAGGAAAGGGGAGGAGAACAGAACTTTGCTTTCCTTCCATCTCAACACAGGATTTCTGTCCTAAGCCTGCAAAATGAAGCATTAGAAAAGCAGCTCCATGGGGGAAACATTTCACTGGTTGGTTGCATGCTCACGCTGCCAGTAACCAGAGCATGTAATGCACCTGTGAAATGAGCAGAAGCAGTATCCTGAGGCTCACACCACTCTCACTGAGAGCAGCAGCCTGGAGCAGAACTCTTCCTGTCTTTCCCTGCTGGAGGATGCGCTGTGGCCGTCAGAGGAGCAGCAGGATCCCTGCAGGTGTGTGGGTGGTGGCTGCACTGATGCCAATGTCTGTTCCTCTTTTGTCTCCCTGCCAGCTGAAGACTTGGAGCGTGGATGAGCTTCAGAAGAGGCTCTCTGCCCTGGACCCCATGATGGAGCAGGAGATCGAGGAGATTCGCCAGAAGTACCAATCCAAGCGGCAGCCGATCCTCGATGCCATCGAAGCCAAGAAGCGGCGGCAGCAGAACTTCTGAGCCGCGGGTAGAACCTTCTTCCATCCTCAAACAATCAGCCCCTTGCTTTTATGACTACTGAACAGATTGATTTCTATTGAAATATGCTAGCAAAATAGAGGGCAATACTTCTGCTCGTTTATTTTTCCATAGCACCTTTGTGAACTCAGGAATGCCATTCCGTGGAAAATCCTGATTGTACGTTTTAATGTTAGACATATATTTAAAACGTTATTCCAAAAGAGTTCTGTTACTGTTTTTAGGAGGATTGTTTTTAAACCAGAGGAACCAGATAGAAATAGGCTAATGAAAGTTGGCTCACTCTCTTTTCAACTGAACTTTCAGGAGTTCATTTTGGTTTAAGTTAATACAGATTATTGTCTGTAACATCTGATTCTTTTTTGTTTTCCTGTGTGAATGCACAGACTCAATTTCAAGCTGTTAACTGTTTCTTTCTACTGTTAAGGTACTGATAAGTTTTAGGTCACTGAAGAGAGCAGGTGAGAACATGTACAAACTGTTCCAGCCTTTTGAAAGAAACTTAAATCTCAGTTTTTAAAAAGCCTGTAATAAGCCCCATGCCTTACACTGTGTGCGTTAAGCAAGTGTGATTTCTTCAAGACCTCAGTTTTGTCCTTGTTTTGTGTACTTCATGAATTTATACAAGTAGATGAAGCATGTTGTGCCTCCATAAGAAATTACATTCTGTAATTTAAAATCCACACCCACTTAAAACCAAAAGCCAGTCAGTGATCTGATACCCCTGTCTGTCTGTTTGGAAATGTCCTTTAGGGAGACCCTGCTGAGAATGGAGTGCTGGGAAAAGGAAACAGCGTTTGAATGGGTGGAAGTTGTGAGAACCTCTCTCAGGAATTAGGTACTTCGGCTGTGTCTAAGAGGACTTAAAAATCTCCACAGCTTGTGAAATATTTTATAGGCTTCATTTCAAATTTACATCTTTGGATGCTTGAATAAGAACTTGATTTCACAATCCTTCACATTTCTGCAAGGTTTAGCACATCAGGAGAGTCAAACTGAAAGTAAAGACTGTTGAATTAACAAAGATGTGCATTTATGGTGGTGGAGCAAAGGCGGAGTTGATCTGGATGAGAAGACAATTACCAGTGTCCTGCTGGAAGAGGTTCAGTCTCTTCCAGTTCCTCTGGATGCTCTTGTGTTGTTTTTTTTTTAGTTTCCCTGCCATCCCTGCCCGGCATAGCTCAATCCACCACGAGGCCCCAAGCGTGTACAATCGCTGTGAGGTCGGTGCAATCAGCTCACATCAGAGTGGAGAGTAAAACAAAAGCCTGTTTGCAGGGCAGAGGCTGAGCAATGCCTCTGCCCCGTGGGCTGTAACAGCACAGCTGTGTAGTTTTAGGTGTTCCTAGCATATGATGGAATGTTTGGACAGAGCAAGTGTTTCTACCAATATCTTTTTATTTTGCTCTGATAGAGGGAACAGTTTCCACGTCGTGCTTCTGAACTGGGCCTTGGTACATCACCCAGGTGATTAAACAGCAGTGTCTCCTGAATCAAATGCTGCTACAGAGGTGACGTGTTCGTTTCGTGTTTCTGTAGGGTCCTGTTTCCCCACTGGAGCAGACTCTTGGCTGCTGCTCACAGTTCTGCTCCACAGCTGTGAAAGGAACCAAGCCATCCTTACTGTCTGCAGGGCTCGTTGCATCCGTTTGTCTCAGTTTGGTAATGCAGTGGGATCACAGCTGTCCCGAAGGAAAAGGGAGGCAGTAAGCAATGTATGTAGGGTGCTGCAGGCGTAGAACATCCTGGGATAGCCAGCAATCTGACAGCCTCAGGTACTGGGAAACATCAGGGCTCATACCGTGCTCATCTGGAACCTGTGCAATAGGCTTTGCCCTGACCGTGTCCTTACGATGAGCAACATTCAGGAGCATCCTTTGCATCAAAGAAGCTCCCCCAGCTTAGCAGGG
The DNA here is from genome assembly GCA_013397845.1 of Melanocharis versteri. Classification (NCBI taxonomy): domain Eukaryota; kingdom Metazoa; phylum Chordata; class Aves; order Passeriformes; family Melanocharitidae; genus Melanocharis; species Melanocharis versteri. The sequence goes on along the minus strand of VZTG01003473.1, from coordinate 1,002,010 downwards.
AGTTCTCTGGTCAGTGCTGGATCTTGGATAATTCACTTGGATGGATCTGGCCCAGCACCTCTGGTGTGACAGACACAGAGATCTGTGGCGTGGTAGATTGTGCACTGCCTGCGTGTGGCGTGGGTCAAGCCTGTTCTGCTGGAAGGAGTTTTTCCTCTGCACTGTGTAGGTAACTCTGTAGAGATCAGAGGGCATTAGAAACCCCAACTTTTAGGTGAAACACCGTGGAGTGGTGTCTATTTACAGAATATGCAACCTGTGACTGCTGTAACTGAATGTAAGCGCTCTTGAAATACTCTGCTTTGCTGACGTGATTGTCTTAAAATACAGCAAATGAACCAAAATAACTAAAACTGGTCCAATGGCTTAACTGTCTTTGAACCTTCCTTAAATGCTTGCAGTGGGTGAGACTTAATGTTGTTTCTTGCACTTGGAGTTGTAACGCAGAAGAATTATTTTCTCCTTCACTGATTTTCAATTTGTTAGAGAAAATATTTCCCTTTTTGGTCCTTTTGTAGAATGTCTGGGAGTACAATACCTGTTCATTTCTCAAAGTCCTCCAAGCTAAGACCGAGGCTGGTACCATAAGGGAAGGATGTTTTGACAAAGTTTTAAGCAAGAAAACTTGCTTAATTGGGAAGCTGCATTCATGTGCTCCTTGGGTCCATCTGCACTGTGGAAAGGGTTCTGGACAAACCATTCTCTTTGCTTCTAAAACCCAGAGATACTGATGGTGTCAGTCGTGTGAGACTTAAAAATGTGAAGTTTGTAGCTTTAACTTTTTTTGTAACAAAGAAATTAGCAACACTGGCATAAACTGCTGACTTGAAATGCTGTTTTGTAAGATCTGGCTGTTTGTATATAATAGTGTTGGTCCTTAGTTTGTATATGTATGATACGGTAACTTTTATTGCATTACTCTCAGTTTGATACAGGAGATTTTGTTTGATCTTTATCAAATATCTTGCCTTATTTGTTCAAAGGGGCAAATAAACTGTCCCTACCTGAAAGCATCAGTGTCGTGACTCATATTTACGCATTAAAAGGCTTTGGGGTGTTACTGTTTGTCAGGACAAGTTTTAACATGATGTACCTCTAGTCAGCCAACGTTATGCAACATTCTGGAGGAGAGTACAAGCTTTCAGGAACACAGGCAGTGAACATGTCAGACACATTTTAAAACGTTACTAATTCTGCACCTCAGGGTGAGATTTCTTGTGCAGAGGGGCAGCTCCGTGTGCTGGCAGCTCTGTGGGGGTTCAGGGGGTGATGCTCAGGCAGTTCCAACAGTGAGGAGCACGGGCAGCCCTGCCTGGAGCTCCAGTCGTGCAGGAGGGATGTTTGCCCCGTGGGATGCTTTGGCAGATGGGGATGCTGAGCTCTGCTGGAGGTCCTTGCTGTCTCTGCAGCAACTTCCCCGAGCCTGCAGGCAGGTTTGGGGCTAGGTACATAGCAATTTATCCACCTTCCTACACAACAGGTGAGGTTAGAGGCTCGCTCCTAATTCTGGCTCACTTGCTGCACTTTGAGCTTTCTAGCTCAGAATAAGATGAAGCTGACAGTGAGTGGGTGCTGCCTTCCAATGGTGAACTGTTGGCTTCGATGTGGTTTCCCTGAGCAGTTACTAAATCTGTCCTGGAGGGATGACTAACTGGAGCAGAGACAGAATTCATTCAGGAGTCAGCTTTGGTTAGCAATTCCGGAAGAAACAAAATAGATCTGAGCTTTTAAATGTTGGGAAGGAGCATGGAAATCAAAGGGAGGGAGGCTGCTGGCTTTTCTAGTAACTGGGGAAGCCTGGAGCTCTCATATTCTCAGCAACATTACCAGGATATTGTGGAGCCCCAGGACAAAGGGAGGGAGGGTTGTGCAGCCATACCAGGGAGTGTTTGTCCACTCACTCCGTGCTGGCAGCACTGCACCTGCTGCACAAACTTCTGAATGTGACTAAAAAACCCAACAACAGGTACTCATGAGCTGGGACTGGTGTTTAGCCTTGGGTTTTGCCCCCATAAGGGAAAAATTCAGCTCTCCACTAAGCCCATAGCACCAGCAGTTTTTAATAATTATTAGCACTAAGGTACAGGAGCTGCTGTGCCAGCATCCTTTTTGCCCAGCTACTCATTTCCTACACCCTCATTTTGTACCATTTCCTGCTGTCCACAGGCCAAAAGAGTCTGAGCTTGGATAAATGCTTTGAGCATTGGCTGACAGCCCTGCCTCGAGAGTTGACAATTTTTCATTTCACTAATCACTTTGGCAAAATTTTTAAGAGTCAAACCAGGAAATACCCATCAGCTCTTTCCAGACTGAAAGTTAATTGCTCTTTAATTTAAGAGCCCAGGAAGAAAGCCAATGTGTTTAAAAACTTTAAACAATTCAATTCCATCTATGAAGGACTGTCCTGCTCCCCTCTAGGTTGTTGCTGTCCAAATCAATTCAGTGCTGGATGTGGAGGGAGCCCTGAGTCCCTGAGTCCCATCCAGAGTGGTCCCAGCAGCCTCTTGCAGACCTGTCTGTGCACAGTCAGCAGACAGCTGAGCTGAAGGGTGCATTTTCCTCACCCCGAAGGGCTCACAACCTCTGAACCATCATTCCTTCACTACAGAGAGCGTGATCTTGAAAAAACCTGGGGCAGTTTTTCCCACTCCTCTGCTCTCACCAGGCTCGAGGTCTGGATGTGAACATGCTTTGCTGGTGCTGTGCCTCCCTCCATGCCTGACCTGTGGTTCTTACTCCCTGAAATGGTGTCACCTGTCCAGGCATATTTGGTTAATTTAATTCCATGCCCTCAAGGCTGCTCATTTGGCTCTCAGATGGTTAGAATGGAAGTCTTGGTGTTTTTCCTACAACTAAGTTAACAGCTTGGGTTCAGATAAAGGCTGAAGTGAACCTCTAAGTGTGTGCAGACCTTGGGGCTGTCTCACTACAAGGCAAAAGTGGTTTAGCATTATTTTGGAAAAAAAAGAAAAATGGAATTACTGCACTGTTCGTCTTTACTGATCTCCTTACATAGTTCAGCAAACAGAAGTAACACTGATTTAACGTGTCAAGCAGTGTGCTCATGGAATGAGCTTGGATTTTTGCTGAGGTCAGCAGGGCTGTAGGAATCTGTGAGCAGGAGAGATCCCAGAAACACTGCCAGGGAGGAGTCTTTCCTTCCAGATGAAGCCCTTTAAAATCTCCTGGTTTTCTAATTGCCAGCCAAGTGCACAAACCATGCTCAGGGTAGTCATGGATCTGAAAGTTGGCAAAGGAAAAGAAGTTTTAAACAAATGTAATGAAGTTTACTTTGTCTCTTTGAGCAGAGTCGTCTAATTCTCAGCTGCATTAAACAGCTTAATAAGGTCACTCCTTAATCATCATTCCCTGGAGGCAAGAGAGTCACGCTTTAGTCAATCATTTTGTGAATGTGGAAAGCAGCTTTGTAGGAATAACCTGATAAAAGTGTGTAATTGATTTACCCACTGTATCAAATGAAAATGCAGCCACTCAGGAAAACTGATTAGGGATTAGCAGAAGAACACGAGTTTCCTACTTGCCTTAGAAATAGTAAGTCAGGCCCGTCCTTGCAGCCCGGAGCTGCACAGCCGTGTCTCCCTGGGGAGCGTGGGCTGTGCTCACCCACTCTGCTGCTGGGCACCTTCCTGCGCCCGGCGCTTCCCGCTCGGCACAGCTCGAGCTCTGCGATCTGCCTGCACAGCAGTGGGAGGATTTTCCCAGTGCACTTACTCAGAGCCATACAAATCCTGATGTCTTCACAGAGAGCAGGAGGCTAAAAAAAGAAAACATCTTTCGTGGCTTTCCCAAAGCCGAGCTTGGAGCTCTCGTGCACCAGCCCCCTGCGATGTGCAGATGTGGCAGAGGGGCTCACAGGACATCCTGCCTTGCTTATAGCCCCCAAGGTAGGGGAGCTTTTGCCTTGGAATGATTAGCAGCATGTGGATTTTTAATTTTTTTAATGGGAAAGCTCTCAAAGGAATAAAGATGAAACCCTGTTTTTACCCCTGACTCTATCACACCCAGCAGAGAAATGCACCTGACGTGAAGAGCAGTAGTCCTGCCCTCCCCAGCCAGCCCCTGCAGAGCAGCAGCCTGGAGGCACCCCACTCATTTCAGAGCAGCAGAGAGGCCACATCAGGGTTCTCTCCCTCCCAGCTGTGAGGCCTGGCTCCCTGTGTGGCTTTTCCCAGAGCCCACCAGCTCCAGCCCATTCCCTCACACCCCATGAGTGCCTCGTTCATTGAGCCTCGGGAAGGTGGGTTATCCGAGCTGCTCCAGCTGGGATGGCAGCACAGGTCCAGGCATGAGGGCTAGCTGTGAGCACACCATCCGGAGCAGGGGTGAGGTGGGAACTCTGCTGTGCTCCAGGGTGCTGCTGGAGCTGGCTGACAGGAGCCTGCAGTGCTGTGGGAGCAGCTCGGCTGCTCCTGCTCACCTTGACCCAGCCCTGGCTCAGCCCGTGGGCTGTACGAGCACATCCAGCTGCCACGAAACAGAAACCAGTGTCCACAGCAGATCATTGAGGTCTTTAATAAAATATACAGTATGCATCCCATGCATAGATAGAAAATTAATTTACATGCTCCTAATTATTTGCATAATGCTTTTTCATTAATAGATGTAATTTACTCTTCACATTTGAATACATTTTGCTACTGGAATATTTATGTTGAGAAGGGGAAACTCCTTCCTGTATTCAAGTAACAGTGCAGCAGGAGCTGGTCGGAGCAGAGAGTGCTGCTCTCCAGTCCCAGCTCCCAGCAGGAATAAGCGCGGAGCGGACCATGAACCGTCGGTACTGGAAGACTTGATGATGCCAGAAGCGTGAGCACCCTCCCATCCCACACCACCGTTCCTTGGGGACCCTCCCTGGGTCCCAGTGGGTTTGGAAAGGCTGGACCTGCACCAGTGTTGGTTTGGTTTTCCTTGCCTGTGACCAGCAGATCGCTACAGGCAGAGCCGGCACTGGCAACTGCGGCTGTGCTGAAACCCAGCCAGGATAACCAGTGTCAAACCCCACGATCCAAGTACCTGGGGTCATCCTGCAGCCCTCAACATGTGTTTGAGGTGGTTTGGGATTGCGGGGTGCACCTTTCTCCTGCTCGGAACTGGCATTGCTGGCTGCGCTCCTCTGCGTGCAACGGAGCCGCAGAATTTCCAAACAGAGAACGGGGGGTGGGAGGGCAAGGAAAAGCTCTGTAGGGAATTAATGCTGTGCTGGGAGCAGCCCCAGAAGTGCTCAGGTGGGCTGGGGGTCCAGGCAGGGAGGGGGTTTGGTGTTCCAGGCCGACCTCCCCGCCCGGCTGTGAGGTGCTCAGAGGCTGTGGGGACAAGCAGCAGTGCAAGGTCCCCTCTGCCCCAGCTCTCCCTGCAGAGGGAAGGTGAGTGCAGCGGCACCCGGGGAGCTCAGCTCCCTGTGGGGACGCCTGGGGCAGTGTGACCCCCTCCTTACAGCCCTCCTGCCCCTGCCTAGCCCTGAGACAGGGGGGGAAGAGGCAGAATGAAGCCTGGCTAGGGGCTGTGGTGAGGGAGACCAGGGCCTGGGGGACAGCCCCACTGGGATTGGCTCCTCAGTGCCCCCAGCTTGATCCCCTCCGGCTGCTACTGCCTCACAGGACAGTGTTCCTCCCCGGCTGGTGTCCCTCCCCCGTGCATGGGCAGTGCTCCCAACTGTGCCACACTCCCAGCACAGCCCCAGCCCCAGGTCCCTGGGACAGTGACAGGGGGAGTCACAGCAGTGACAGTGCAGGAGAGCAGATAAATCCCCGCTGCAATGGACAAAAGGTGAGGTCCCGTCGATCCCACTGCAGGGGCTGGGGACCATGGGGCTCACCCTGAGCTGGACGCTACCTCTCCTCCCATACAGACTCATTCCCAGGCCCCTTTCCTTTATGGTTGGAGTGCAGTTGAGCCTTTTGAGGCTGTTTCCAGCTGGGGGTAGAACAAGGCTGGGGCTGGAGTTGTTGTTGACATGGCACAGGATCTGTAAGGGCTGCCAGCCTGGTTGAGGGCTGCCTCATCCTTGAGCTTTTTAACCTCACCCTGGACAACACAAAACCTCAGGGCAGAGGAAAATCCCCCTCCATACATCCGAGGCAGTGCCTGATCAGGGGTCACTTGTATTCTTATTTTCTGCCTCCCTTTCTGGCAGGGGTATACCCAGCACCACAGCCTCCCTTTGAAGCCACGGGTGTGCAGGGTGAAGGCTGAGACACATTCAGGCAGGCACAGGGTCTGGAAGCAGCCAGCACCCACTGGGCATCTCCTCCAACCTCTCCTGTCCTTCGCAGGGCAGGGGTGATGCCGGCCGTGTCCCGGTGCCATGCTCACCGTGAGCAGGCAGGTCCCACGTGCCCCAGGGCCACAGCACGAGGGGTCAGGGGCTGGGGTGGGCGCCAGGGGTCAGACCACGGCGGTCAGGGCTGCCCCTGTCCAGGGAGGTCTCACTCAGAGCCTCCGAGTCTCGGTCGCGGCTGGAGATGCTCCCCACCTCCTCGGGCTGCTCCTTCCCGCTGTTCCTCACGGCCGCCTCCAGCGCCTTCTGCTTGCGGTAGAAGTGGGAGAACTTGTTGAAGATGATGGTGATGGGCAGTGCCACGACCAGGATGCCCCCCAGGATGCAGCCCGAGGCCGCCAGCTTCCCCGCCACGGTGACGGGCACCACGTCGCCGTAGCCCACGGTGGTCATGCTGACCGTGCCCCACCACCAGCACGCTGGGATGGTGTCGAAGCCGACGTCTTCCTCCTTCTCAGCAGTGTAGGCCACTCCAGAGAAGACAGAGACCCCCACGGCCAGGTAGAGCAGCAGGATCCCCACCTCCCGGTAGCTGTGCTGGAAGGCAAAGCAGAGCGTTGGTCAGTGGGTGCCACCACGCCCAGCACGGCCAGGACACGGAGATCCCCACAGTGCCAACACAGCCCTGCACAGACCCCCTGCACACCTCCATCAGGGATCTCAGTGCCTCTATCCACCTCTGCTGTGGGATGTCCTGCTCCGGGGGTGGGCTGGGATGGGGTGGGGAATGCATGGGTGACCCACATCTGGAATGAGTGGTACAGGCAGGGATCCTTCCTGGCACCCACAGCTGCCTCTCTGCACTCCACCAGCCTGCGAGTGCTGGGAGGGAAGACAGATCTGTGCTCCCCAGCCAGGGATCCCCAGCAGAGGCTGCTCCCCTGCCTCCAGCACTCACTCTGGCCTGATCTCAGCTAACAATATTTAGCACATTTTCCTTTTATCTTGGCAGGTCCCCAGAAACCACTGAATAGGCAGCCACTAAAAGAAGCAATTTGTACCTTCCTGAGTCGCTGGCACTGCTCACAGGGAGGACGTGGCCTCCGCTGCAGGCTCAGCTCAGCTCTTCTCTTACCCAGGCCTCAGCCCAGGCTCCCTGGGGACCCCTGAGCCCCAGGGTCCCTCCTGTACCCCGACACCACTGAGCGGCAGCATTCATGGAACCCTTTGCTACACACGTGTAGAAACATCACATCAGAGCTGACACGAAACCAAACATCCCTGGTCATCAGGGCAGTCCAGGGATCCATCCAGTGTCAGCATGAGCTGGTCTTACCACCCATCCTACAGGGTGCTGCAAGCCCCAGCTTGATGAGATACAGCCCAAGGGGTCTGGGAGCCTTGGTAGGAATAGAGCCATGGGACACCCAGCTCTGATGGCAGTGGTGTGCAATGCTCCTTGAAGAAGCCTTTGTTTCTCTGGTTTCAACCGAAAACCTTTGTGCTGCAATCTTCCTCTGTATATTCCCAATATTTGAACAAAGTATAAACCTGTGCCAGAAGCCCAGGGGAAAAAGGCATTGGGCAGTTGGAGGACCAGGCAGCAAGTCATGCCAGGAAGGGACTGCCAGGGGACAGACTGCCACCACCATTCTCCCAGCATGGCTTGTCCAACCACTTTTTGACTGCCACAAGTGAATTTTTTGGATTTTCTTCCCACTGATCTGTTCTTCATCTTTTGGAGAAAGGAAAGCAGAGCTTTGATCGTGGGGATTTTTTCCCAGTCTCCTAACAAGCAGAGAATGCTTTATTGGAGACCACATAATGGCTAAAGGAAACAACATTTGAGCAAAGCAAACAGCAGCAGATGTGGGAAAAGGCTTCTGTGGTCAGGATGAGACTTAAAGGAGGTGGATCCATGGCAGGGAGTGAGGAGACTTTGCTTAGACAGCTGGCAAAAGCTGCTCAGCTAATGCCAGTAATACCAAACAACCTCCTCTTCCTCCCCTTCCTCCTCTTTCTCCTCCCTCACCTGTGGCTGCAAATGCCCTATAGCAGTGCCAAGGGAGCTCCTCGAGGAGGACCAGCAGCTCAGAGCCAAGGATGTATCACTTGGCCAAGAAAGACCTGCTCCTGGCTGGAAGTTAACAGCAGGTCTGCACATCCCAGCTGGGGACCAGCAGCACTGAATAACCTCATACATTTTTAAAGAGTTTCAGTTCTGGCCCTGGGATGTGTTGGAGGGGAAAGGCAAAGGGGGAGTCAGGCAGCTCCATAGCTCCTGCTGCTTCAATTTACGAGCAGGGTCAGGGTTTGCAGTGCAGGGAAGGCTCCAGAAATCTCCCAGCTGATCCTCAGGCACTGGCTGCCACCTATTTGCAGCCATTTATCTGCAAAACTTCTGGTTTGCTCGTTGACTGAGGGGGAAGGCAGCTGCAGCTGGGGTTTGGCTGGGATGCAGTTTTAGCCAGGGTTTGAGTGGGATGCAGGCTTAGCCAGGGTTCAGGTGGAATGCAGGTTTAGCCAAGGATCTGGTGGGATGCAGCATTGGCCAGGGTTTGGGTGGGTTGCAGGCTTAGCAAGTAGCCAGCCTTGGGGGAGGCAATGCTAGGTAATAAAAGACTCCAGCAAAAAGCCCTCCAAGCAGCAGTCTCTCCAGGTTCCTGCCCAATGCACATCTTTCCTCCAGTACAGAAGAAGACAAATGGAATGGAAGAGCCCACTTTGAGTCTTGCCAGAAATACCCGTGTGGAGACCGAGCAAAGATGGCCCATGGTAGTGACAGCAGGGTGACGTGAGACGTGCAGTTCCAACCTCTGTACGTATTTAGGCCCCTGAGGGGACAGACAGCAACTCCTGAAGATCCCTGTATGGGCTGTAATTACCCAGGGACCAACATCTATCGACTGCCAGTGGGAGAGGGGCTCCAATCCCACACCCGTGGAGCTGCAATAGTGGTAATGGATGTCGGGCATGGCAGGGAGGAAATGCAGAGACATGTAGGAAGCCTCTCCTGAAATTAAACACGCTGTGGATCAGGCCCCAAGCAATCTGAGGGCTGTTCAGGGTTTATGATGCACAAGTGGCAGAATTCCCTCAGCTAGCACTTTCGTGGCGGGGGAACAATCACTCAGCTTGCCAGAGCCATCGCTCCCGCTTCCTGGCTGTTAACAGCCTTCACTGCTCTGCTCCTGCTTTCTGCTCTTGCAATAGGAAGTAAATTATGATTAACAAGACGTTGTAATTTATGTGCCCACTAAATCACAATGCCAAGCTGCTGCGTCAGATCTGTGTCTTTGCTCATCCCCATTTAGAGCTGGCTACGGAGTCCCCAGGAAGGGGCACTTTCCAGCACGTCACTGGGTGAATCAGCTGCTCGTCAGAAGCCGGAGCTGGGACACTGCTGGCTCCCCAGATCTCGTTTGCTGCTTAGTAATATGCACATGAGTCCATCAGTGCCTGCTCTGCCAAAAGGTGTTGTTCATGCTCGGATGGAGCACCAGCAGGACTTAGGGATCCCTTTCCACGTGTGCAAGTTTACTTAAATTTCACCAGCAGTGTTACCCGGGTCTGTCACTTGTCAGATCTCTTTCAAGGTGAGTGTTACAAGTATGATGCAGGTAGGTAGGACTTCAGGCATCTTCATTTCAAACAACCCTCCCTGGACCCTGTTTTCAGCAGATATTGAGGATGCCAGGAATATTCTGATGCTGTGTGGGCTCTCCAAGATTAGTTCTGGGCAGGGCTGATCCTGCTTCACAGCAGAAGCTGGTAGAAGACCTTTTCTGCTGCCCATCCTCACCCCAATTCACACTCAATGGTTGCTTTTGTCCATGACTCAGCCACGGGAATGGGTCCAACCCCAGCAGCCGAGTCCTGCCGATGTCAGTACCCCCCATGCCAGCCCTGTCACTGCTGCAGCAGCGAAAACAGGGTGTCCCCAGCTACTCATCCCTGTGATGGCCCTTCAGAGGGAGCAGCACCACGAGCTGCAGCTCCCTCCCACACCAGGCACTGAGTGGGAGGAGAGTGGCCCTTTGGTTGAATTTCAGGCTCTGTGGCAAAGATTGCTTCCTTGGCCATTTGTTTGATTCACCAGTTGTTTGAAGGGGGGAAAGCACAGGGATATTTGTGCAACTGCCTCAAGAAGAGGCAATGTTTGCCCTGTTGATCATCCTCCCGTGCCCAGCATAAGCCCCATGTGTGGTGGGGCATTGGGAGCATGTGTCACTCTGAGTCCCAGCAGGCTCAAGGATCAGCTTTAGGATTCCTATTGATGCGGTCACCAAGTACCAGGGATAATTAAAGGCCGAGTTTAACAGGCCTCTGCACCAGGCTGGATTTTCTGTGTAAGCACAGGAGGTGAGTTTCCTTCTCCCCAGATTCAGGAACATGGCCCTCAGCAGAGGGGGGATGGAGGGGGAGAGATGGTGGGGGTGAGCAGAACCACACTGGGTGTGGAGGCTGGTCCTGCTTCACCACTGAGCTGCAGTGATGGAGATCTGGCTGCAGCACTGGGATAGTGAGGATTGCACGACAGATTTCCAGTTGCCCTCGGTGTGTCTGAAGAGGCCAGGGGTACTGTGGGTGGGGGTCTGGAGAAACACAGCCTTGGGGCATGTGATGGGGGATGTGGACCCTCTCACCAAACCTGCAGGGATGCCACTTCCAGGCATACCTGAATCCCGATCCTCCACTCAGTCAGCATTTCCTCCCCCAGACCTTCCTCCTGAGGACCACATGGTCCTGGGACCAGCTTCCCCCAGCCCTGCATGCCAACTCTTCCATCACACTGAGGGGCAGCTGCTGGTAACCCAGGCTCTGCTGAGGGCATAGACCCTGCCTGGGGCTGGTTGTCCCAGGCCATGCAACTCACCTTTTGCTTTTCTACTGCTGCTTTGTGCCAGTCCCAACCTCACTGTATCCTGAAGCATTCAAGTATCAACTCAGCTGGACCAGGATTTCTATGTTTCCCTAAATGGGCAGTCACCAGGGGCTGGACGCTGGCCTCTGGTCAGCTGGCAGCATGCCCTTAGGAGGGTTCCCCTTTTCCCAGACTGAGGACAGGAGCAGCCCTGAGCCATACACCCTGGTGCTGGCAGACCCAGCAGCTGCTGGCTGGCCTGCTACCTGCTCAGCAGGTCAGTCTCAGCCCCAGCAAGGCAGACTCACTTCCAGTGGGACGTGCCCATCCACCCATGCGTGGCTGTGTCCATCCCAGCGCTGTGCAATGAGGCTTTCATACCACAGTGGCATGGCTGAGACCCTGGGAGCACCAGTGCTGATGAAGCAAAATGGGGTGGGTTGGTGTTTGTGCTGTGTGTGCACAGAGCACTCATGCAGTCAGTGCTCCTCACACTTGTTTGCTTCAGCAGACACACCAACAGCCCAACCCACCACCCCAAGCAAGCTCTCCAGGCACCACCCAGAGCTGGGGGCTCACTGCAAATAGGGACTTCCACATCCCCCAGCCATGCCAGAGGTCTCCTTCTTGCCCAGAGTCTAAAGGAGTAGATAAGGAGATAGAGAGCCAGTTTACCTTCAAGGTGGCCCCCAGTGACCTCAGTCCAGTGGAGTGCCGAGCCAGCTTCAGCACCCGGAATATCCTCATGAGCCGAAACACCTGCACGACCTTGCCCAGGTTGCCCAGCTCCGAGTCACTGCCCATGGTCACATCCACCAGCAGGGTGAAGTAGAAGGGCAACACCGAGACAATGTCAATCAGGTTCAGCGGGTGCTTGAAGAACTTCCTGGGGTTGGGCGAGAGCAGGAGGCGGGAAGATACTTCAAAGGTGAACCAGGAGATGCAGAAATACTCCAGCTTGTGCAGGATGGGTTCATCAAGCACGTTGCCATTCTCATCCACCTCCTGGTACTCGGGCATGCTGTGGATGCACATGGTGGCTATGGACACCAGCACCACGCTGATGGACACGAAGCTGAAGAGTTTGCTGGGGATGGAGTAGCCGGGGTTCTCCATGGTGAGCCAGAGGCGCTTGCGCACGTTGCCGCAGCGCAGGGTGCTGTAGCGCAGCAGGTCGTGGTTGATGTCAGAGATCTCATCAGGGGACGTGTCCACGCTGCTCACCTCGCTCTCCTCATCCCAGCTGTGGTGCCGGCTCTCCAGCTTGCGCTCGTGGTAGCGGTAGCTGCAGCAGGAGTCCAGGAAGAATTCATTGATGCCCCAGTACTCGATCTCCTGGCAGAAGGAGAAGACGCACAGCTCCTCCATGACGTGCAGCTTCCCCGTCTGGTAGAAGTGGAGGACGTAGAGGAAGAATCCGGGGTTTCGGTCGAAGTAGAACTCCCTGGCGCTCACGTCGTAGTCATCGCAGAGCTGCAGGATGGACTCCTCCGAGTCACAGGAGAGCAGCCGTCCCAGGCGGGTGTCAGGGAACTTGGAGAGGGCGCTGGAGCTGAGCCGCCTCCTCAGACCCCCCACGTTGATGTTGATAACGTCCTCCTCGAAACTGGGACCCCAGTAATTTAAGGTCTTGTTGACCATGATCAGCAGAGCAGGAGCGGGTTCCACCTGTGGATGAGACAGCGGGGCTGGAGGGGACGCAGGGCTCCCCCAGGTCTGGGTGCTCCTGGGGGAGGGGGCCAGAAGCACCCTGGGGAGTGAGGAGGGATGTTTGCATTTTGAAAAGTGAGGACCAAGGGGAGAGAAGTGGGGAGAAACAGCTTTGGACAGTTGTTCTCATGCGGTATGGAAGCTAAATAAAGAAAAGCCAATGATTTTTCCATGTGAAAGTTTTCCTTGCTCTTTTACCTCCTAAAGTTTCTCCCTTTGCAGGTTGTTAATGGCCTAAGGAAGGCAGTTTAATGCACCTCCAGCACCTCACCCATGGGGCTCTCCTTCTTCAAACAGGTAATTAGTCACTGAAGAGAAGATTTATTCCCCAAAGAGTCTCCCGGAGGAAAAATTAGATCTTGTCAAATCACCACTGCTGCGATTCTGCCAAAGTGCTTTGTAGCCCCACTAGCTACGCTGCTAATTAGACCTGGTCTAAAAGTCCTTAGATGGTGCAATCTTTCCAGCAGCACAGGCAATTTTGCCAAAATCAAAGTATTGTCACAGAAGGTGTCGATTTTAGGGAGAATTTGAGAGGAAGAAGTGTCAAAACAATTCATCTGCCTGTGTTGTTTCCTCTTGTGTGTTCTGCCATGTAAAATATTATTTTGATAATGTTGAAACATAACAAAAACATGATTCAGAATCATTGATGACTGAATAAAATCTGTATGTCGATGGGGAAATAAAAACCCAGAATTTTGATTTCTATTGTGTTTTAGGGATTTGTAAGTTCAGAGAGCTGGGCTTTTTCATGCAGCAGAAATTCTATTTTCGAATGAGAAACAGTTAAAGCATCAAAGAAAGAGAAGCATTCCCACACCTCCAGATGCATTTACCTGTCTTGACCAGAAATTTAGAGCAAAAAGGCAAGTAAAAAGGGCTGTGGTCTTTATGCACCACCTTGAAATCAGACTTTTTCACCTACCTTATTCATCAAAACAACCAGGGGACACGTGGAGCAGCCCGTACTCACAGGATCCCCCTGCTCCTGGCACGGAGGGTGGGGTTTGAGGGACACTGCTTTGCTCTCTTGGTCAAGGAATTACATTTTTTCTTGTCTTTTGTCACCCACGGAATTTTCCAAGCTTTTAGGGGCCGCGGGGACAGAGTACACAAACAGGCAGCAGGAACCGAGGGAAAAAAGGCTGCAGCCCCTGCGGTGATGCTGAGGTGCCAGCAGACCCCACACAGGACAGCCTGGTCCCACAGGTGCCACCGAGGGCCAAGGCCAGGCCAGTGACACGAGGTGGGTCCCGTGGAGCCCATTTCTACCCTTTCTTCCTCAAACACCAGGGCTCTACCTGCTTTCCAGTGTCTGAGAAACTCAGTGTAAGAGGTTTGTCAGACTGGGAAGGACCTGGGGGACACAGTCTCATATAAATCTGGAGGTCAGTGCCGGAGCTGCGGAGGAACAGGTAATGGAGCCACGGTTAAGCCCCGGAGGTGTTTTTAAGCTGAGCAGGGCTGTGGGTGCAGGAAATGCCAGATTTGTGTGGAACAGCCTGGCAAAGGCATCTGCGAACTCCACTGCATCTCCCGGCCAGGGCTCCTTAAAGACACAGCTTTGCACCACAACCAGCGCTTCCATTACACCACGTCTGGAGGAGGCAACCGGCTCCTGATAAACCTCAGGGCTTAATGGACTCATTGTCTTGCCTTTCAAAGGGGAGGGAAGAAGGAGAAGGATCTATTTTTTTAATGCTTAAGCCAAAAGCAAGGGAGAAGAAGGGGTGTAAACACTTCTTTTCAGGGATAAATTGGAATTTCAGTGACAGATTAGCTTTTCCAGAGAAGACATCACACAGCCCATCTGTGGGGTAGGGATGACTAATCCAGGTTCCTTCCAGAAGGATGCTCATGCATTCAGGCTATAAGCACACACACAGATGGGGGGCCCTGGAGGTGCATCTGTGGGATCCAGCTTATCCCAAAACCAGCCTCAGACTCTCTCTGCAGCCTCCCTATAGAGCAGCCTCTCTGAAAGGTCAGGCCAAATGCCACCAAAATCAAAGGCAAAGCGGTTTGGGGGCTGGGCGGAGGCACGGGCAGGACAAGCCTGAAGCATTGCTCCAGCTCAGCCGGACCATCGCCAGTGCACGGCTGTGGCTCTGGGTGAGACGTGCCAAACCCTGAGAGCCAGAAGGGAGGTGGCTCCCACCTCTCTCCCAGCTCAAAATTAAAAGGTGGGTGTCAGGACCCTGCAAGCTTTGTACCCCAGGGAAACCCTCCATCCCTCCCTCACTGGAAGCAGAGCGAGGAGAAGGGTCACGAGCTGTCGGAGATGTTCCTTTCTGATGTTCGCTTCTGAATAGACCAAATTATTTCTGCCCACATACAGCTTTCATCTAGGAGTCTAAAGCAGCAATTAATAGTTTTATAACTCTCTTGCCTATTTGTTTCACGAACAGCTAAGCTCAGCTTTAGAACAAAACTGGGCTTTGAACTGGGACCCAGCGTGATCTCCCCTGTTGGACCATCAAAGTGTGCACCCCACTCACATTTGCAGAGGTATCAGCTGGGAAGCAGAAGCTTACTTTGGGAAGCTTGGGTGATTTTTATTTAAAAGCATGACGGACAGGGAATACAAATGTGTCTGTCTGGGATAAAGTGAATTGGCAGAATTTTCCTTTAGTTGACCCAAAATTTCCATGAATGATTGGAAAAAGAGAACAGATAAAGCCAGTATCTTTCTGATAAATGTTGAAATATATTGTAAGCTATTTTGAGACAACCGTCAGAATTACACAAGCCCAGTGTGAGCTGGGTGTTGGGCGTTCAAATTAATATCTATCTTGTGGAGAAAAAAATCCCTGATATATGCATTTATGACAGTAAAAATAAAATATAAAACAGATCAAGCATGTCTATAAGAAATGCTAGAAGAGTTTCCCTTGACAACATATTTTTTTTTCTCAAAGGCTTTCAAATGGAAGTTATGTATATTTATTCTACCTGGCAGAGGGAACTCAAGGGAGTGGGAAGGAAGGTGCTAATAGACATTCAAGTGAGGATGCAGCAAGTGCAGGGAGCATTGCACACAGGGTCTTTTCCAGCCAGGTACAATGGATTTAGATTAACAGTCCAAATAAAAAACCCTGTACTTACAGCTCAGCGAGGCTTCCCAGCAGGGAGTCGTGTGGCTTGTCTCAAAGGAGCCATTAGAAATGCGTAGAGGAGGAATCTCTTATCCTTTGCCTGTGGCCTAGACCTAAATGGCCTGTCACCCGGGGCTTGTGACCATGCACGTCCCAGGTGTGCAGGAGATCCTGTGCAGGATATCCATGGGACTGGGTAGGACTGGGGGTCCCCTGCTGAGTACCTGAGGGGGCCACTGGGGCTGGGTGGCCTCTCAGCTCCTCCAGGGTAGTGTCCCCATATGCTGGGAGAGGACTGGGGAGACATCAGCTTTCTGGTAATCGAAAATTGCCCCTGTAGAGCCCCATCCCCATTGCTGAGCGTCTCTGTGCTGATCGGCTCGAAGATGCTGAGGACCAAGTCCTGCCTTGGGCGGTGCGGGGGTTTGCCAGGCAGGCAGTGGGGACAATGGAAGGGGGATTCCCACTACTGGCTGCTCCCTGCAGGCAGAGCACAAGCTGCTGCTGTACGCTGAGAGGCCACCAAAATGCCCAGGGCTGGAGATGGAGATGACGGGGGACTCCCTGCTCGCCTCGGGTGCAGGAGAGGGTGATTACCGACAGCCCAGCGCTGTGCCAGCCTCCACTCCCAGGTCTCACGCTGTGCGTGCACAGCTCTCCAGAGGGACCTCCGTGCTCCGTTCCCCGGGGAGGGGGAACGCAGCCCTCGGGGGAGGCAGGCTCCGGGGCGAGGGACTCCCCTACACCCGCCCGCAGAGGGACGGGGAGGAGTGTCCCTGCGCCCCGGCACCCAGCAGCATCCCCGGGTGTGGATGCTGGCACGGCGGCTCCCCGCTTACCCCGGGATGTCGGTGCCTCGCTTCCCCGCTCATCCCTGCATGCCGCTGCTCCGGTTTCCCTCTCACCCCGGGATGCCGGTGCCCCGAGTCCCCGACGCACCCCAAGGTGCTGCCCCCTGCGATGCCCGGGGGTGCTGGTACCCCGGGTACCCGGCTTGCAGGTGTCCCGGTCCCTGTGTTACCGATCTTAAGGTCCTCGCCGCGCGCCCGGGATGCCAGTGCCGCGGTTCCCCGGGATGCCAGTGCCGCGGTTCCCCGGGATGCCAGTGCCGCGGGTCCCCGGGATGTCGGCGCCTGCAGCTCCCCGGGATGCCGATGCCGCGGGTCCCCACCCCGCCCCGGGATGCNCTCCGCCCGCCCGCCGGCGCCGCGGCACGGGAACAGCCCGGGACAGCCCGGTCCCCGGCCCCCGGTTCCCGGTTTCAGACCGCCGGTGCCCGGTTCCCGGCTGCCTCTGCCTCCCCCCAGCCCCTCCCGAGCTCTGTATAGGGGACAGGGCTAAGGATGCCCGGGGGGAGCCCACCGGACAAGACTAGCGACCTGATTTTGGCAAAACCGGCTGACAGGTCGGCGCAGCAAGGCTGGCGGTGTTCCCTGCGCGGGCACCACGACAGCTGTCACGCGGAACCGAGCCGGGAATCTGGACCAGGCGAGGGCTTTCCTGAAGTCTTACCTGCTGGAAGTCCCTTGGAAGCCGGGAGAGCTCGCAGGAAGGCTGTGGCAGCCGCGTCGGGGGTTCCCGTCTCACTCGGCCCTGGGCTACCCCAGTTCTTTGCGAAGCTGCCCGGGTGACAAGCGCTGCCCTTGGGGCTGAGCCCCCGGAGCTGGGAGTGCCGGGCGGTCCCGTCCCGTGGGCGTTCAGGCCCAGCCGGGCCCCGGCAGCGGTGCCGCCCTGCGCCGAGCGCACGATGCACCCCTGCCCTCGCAGCCGCCCTCCGTGCGATCCATCTCCATCTTGCTCCTCGGAACAGGGAGTGTGCAGGGCACCGGGGCAGCCCCGCGGGGAAGCGCTGCCCCGGCTCGCTGAGCTCCGCCGTGTCTCTTTAAAGGCTCATTGGGAGGTGGGTGAAGGCAGCGAGTCCCAGGCATGGCACACGCTGGGTTTCAGGTCAGCGAGCTGCCGCCGCCGCCCGGGGCCATCCCCAGGCAGCCCGGGGAGCACTGCAAGCACACCAACTCCCCCAGAAGTCAGCTGCTGGAGCAGAGGAAGGAGAGGACGGGAAAGGGACCTTCCCAGGGTGACGGCCGGGGCTGCATGTCCCCGCAGCGATGGCTCATTGCTCCGGCAGCCAGCGCTGAGCAGCTGTGTCAGACAGGCGGCTCGCACGGGGCGAGACTTCACTGCACCCTCTGCTTCTCTTCCATCGGCTTGCTGATTGCAGTCCGAGGGGCTGGAGCCCGAGGGCTCAACCTTCTCCGGGCTTGCACGAGGCGGACTGAGAGCTCTTTTTGGTGGCGAGCATCCTTCCCCCTGCCCGCACGCCCGCCTCCCGCGTGTGCTGCCAGTGCTGTCCCTGTGCCAGGCAGTGCTGGCCGCTGCAGGGCCATCAGCGTGTCTCCATGTGTGTGATGTGTCAGACTGTGTGTGCCTGTGCTTGTTTACATGGCAAGGAGGCAGCGGAGGGAGGGGGAAGGGATGACTTTGAGGGAGGCCTCAGAAAAGAGGGGAAAAAAAAAAAGGAAAAAAAAAAACCAGAGGGAAATTCCTCTGTTCTGTGATATGAAGCAAAAAGCATTTATTTTTATGGCAATTAGAGATGGCTGAGCATCCCTGGAAGCTGCAAGATAAACATGCCCATCTTTGTCTGCTCCAGGCAGCTGCGAGCCTGGCTGATGGTGGGTGCTGAGCCCCAGCGGGGTGCAGCCCACAGGGTAGGAGGAGGGCTGGCTCCCACGTGGGGTTTTCTCTGCCTGTCACTGACATATGGTGATCAGGGTGAATTTTCTTTTCCCTTCTGAAAATAGTTCTCATCCAGCCATTTTTCAGGGAAGGAGCTGTGCCTGGCGCTGCAAGGGCGCCCACTCCATCTGGCACTTTGTGTCTGCACCAGAGCCCTGTTTATGCTCTACTACAGAGTAAACCTCAGGCCTGTCCCCCACAAAATCAGCTCTCCCAGTACCAGGAGGTTTGCTGAGTGTCCTTGGGCACTGTGAAGGAGCTCAATCATGAGAGGGAAGGGAATTGGCAGGGCTCTGCCCTTATTGCCCCCAGACTGGAGGGATCACCCTGGGAAGGGGCTGGGGAGACACGGAGAGGAGACACCTCCATGTTTCCTGCTGCAGCTCAAAGCTCTGTCTGGAAGCAGCTGCAGAGAAGGGAAATTCACTTCCCAGGCTGCAGAGGCCCCGTGCAGGTTTGTGCTGGCATCACGGCATCCTTCAGAGGGGACTTGGCTGCTGCATCAATGGCACCTGAGGTGAATTTTCCCTTTTCTGCACAAATTCAGAGGCGAAAGGCCTGACTCTGCCACAAGCCAACCAGAGCTTGTTGGCCTGCCTTCGCACTGACACTGGCAAGCTGTGACAGAAAAGGGAGACTCCCATTTTAAGGCTCTTTTCCAGCAAATTGAGGTGTAAGGGCTCTTCCTTGGCACAGCTGTGTTTGCAATGGCCCCGGTAAGGTGCAGCTCCCCAGGGCACGGGCCAGCCCTGTGCCCCTGCTGCTGCTCCTGAGCTGACTGGCAGTGATGTGGAGATGGGAGCAAGCAGAAAATCAGGTCAGCTGGAAATGCCTCGCCATCTCTTCCTTTCATGTCTCCCCCCATCTCCGTCTCTTGAGGAAGGCAGGTCTCCGCCCGCCGAAGCCCGGGGCGGATTATGCCGATAACCACACGGCAAATCCTCCACGCGGGCACGGGGGGCAAAACCTCTTCTCGTGGTCTCTTCTGCAGCCTGGAAGCAAATCGCAGAGGCAGGGCGAGTCTGAAGCCAGCAGCCATTTCAGTGCTGCAGTGAGTCATCCCAAAAGGCGCTCAGCTTGTGGCAGCTCCCTTCCTTTCTTCTTTTTGCCTTTTTTTTTTTTTTTAATAGCTGATGTAGCAATAAATTAGAAAATAGCAGGAAATACATATGAATATAGCATGTCTCCAGAGCTCCTCTAATTAAAAGGAAAATCTTCAAGCACTTTCGAGCCCCTTGGATATCTGTTGTGAAAGGCCGGAGCCGCTGGGTACCTGCCACGTGGGAGGGCGGGATAGAGCAGCGCACCTGCGAGTGCAGGGGGATCCGCGGAGCCCGCGGCTGACAGGGGCTGATTAATGCCAGGGACATGAGCACAAAGCATTTCACAAATAGTCCTTTCCAGAGGGAAAGAGCTAAATTAGGGCAGATGCAAAAGCCTGGTCTTGTGTTTCTCAGTGGCAAAGACTTAATACTAAATACGTGGGCTTTCCTTAATAATGTTTTTTTTCCTGGTGGTTTCTGTGCTTGCTGGTGTGTTTGTTCCCCGAGCTCTGGGAGGGGGTTGCTCCAGCCGGAGGGGTTTGGGCTTTTCCTTCCCATGCCATTGGCTGTTCCCGTTCTTGTGCCATCAACTGTCCCCGTTTCCATGCCTCTCCCTGGAGCCAGTTCATGGGGTGGCGGGAGAGAAAGCTGAGCTGTGATGGCAGCATCCTCTGAGCAGGAGGAGAAAAGTGGGGACATAAACTCCAGGGGATTCCATCCCTGTAACCCCCATCTTCCTCCCAGAGCCCCAGGGTATCTGTAGATGCTGCTGACAGGGGGATATCAGCCTGCTCCCTGCTGGAAATTAATTAATCAGCTTCATTCAGTCTCTGGAACCCTTGGATATGCCTGCATATCCAGCCCTCTGCAGTAAGGTGATTTGTTGGAATCCATTTGCAGCAGGCCTGGAGTAGACTCTCAGTATGGCCTGCAACAGCCCATCCCTCTGACAGCCTGGAACTCTTCTGGACTCGAGTTTTACTGAGCCCACTGGGTGCCTGATCCAGGAAAGATAAATGAACTGAACTTGCTGGAGACCTTGGCTTGAGGCTGGACTCTAAAACTCTGACTGGAAACATGAGAAAATCTGGAGAGTCGTGCCAAAGCAGTGGCTATTTTTTATATAGATGGAGAGCCTCCGGCGAGGGAGCAGGGAGATGCTGCAGTGTAAGGTCAGGCATTTCAGAGCACTGATTTACTATCTGGCAGGTTCCCACATGCCTTGAGCATATGGATTGCCTCCATCTTACAGCAACCTGCAATCTCCATGTGCTGCATCCCTTCAGTCTGCTCTGTCTCTGCCTCAGGTTGTCTCACATCCTCCAACACCCCGGACACATCACCAAAACCAAATTCATCAAAAACAAAGGCTGTTCCCAGGCTCATCATTAACCTGTTGGAGCATCTCGGGCCAGGGCTTCCCACGGGCCAAGCCCTCTCCAGACCATTCCCAGCAGAGTTAGGAGCTGCCACAGGTAGGGGTGCTGGCAGAAGGGCAGCGTGGTGTCAGAGGAGAGGTTAATGGCAGGACTTGCTCTGTTCCCTGACACCCAGCTTTGGTGCCATCACCAGCCCAGTCACACTTCATTTAGCAGTTCAGAGAAAGCCACAAAACCCAGTCATCGTACCCACACTTGCACAGGCAGCGTGGGCTCACTTCTTGCTTTCTCTGCCAGGAGACAGACAGGTGAAGATGGAAGCAAAACTTTAATTGTAATTAAATCTTACAATACTGCAGGTCAAATGATGCGAGTAACCAAGAGTGCAGCCGAGTTTTGACTCTCTGCAGGCTCGTGCAGTGAAGACACTTGCCCTGCATTTTGCTTTTGATAGCTGTGCACAGCCAAGGCGATGGCCATGGCCACGGAGGGAGCCAGAGGTGGCCTCTGATTCCTGCCAGCAAGGCCAGGCTGGCTGGAGCAGGGAGCTCCATCACCTGCCCCTGTGCTGCACTGCACATGGAAACGCCTTATAAAGGAGTATTGAGAAATGATACAATGAGGCAAATTGGAAATCAGTCTTTTCATGCAATAAGGGGGTCAAGTTAAAGGGTGATTTTCCTGAGGTTTATCTGATCCTGTGGGTAATTTCATCCCGCAGCAAACCTGCCCTGAGGCTCTGCCTCTCCACCAGAGCTGGAGACAGAGTGGCCGCTATGTTTGGGGCTCTTCAGTCTCTGCCCAGCTGTGATGACACAGCTGAGAATTTCCAAAGTATCAATTGCTGGTGAATTATCACTATTGTAGTTGCAGGTGGAACTACCCCAGTGTTTTGAGGCTCTGGGTGAGTGCCCTGCTCCCATTCCAGCTCTGCCTCCAGCTGCCTCTGTGCTGGCAGGGATGAGCACGCAGGAACAACTACAGCTGGAGATGCAAACACACATTGGATGCAGGGAAGGGTCTGCTTTCCTGTCTCTGCAAGGATGCTGTCTTTTGGGCTCTCTGCAGAAGGCTCAGGCAGTGCTAGGGGTGCTGCCAGAGTGTCTTCAGGTCCTGAGGCTCTGCAGGAGGCTGGGCACTGGCTGGCTTCCTCCATCCCAGCTCTGCCTCTCCCTCCTGTAGACATCATCCGTGCGTGGGCAGGACACCTCAGTCCAAGGAGGAGGATGTGGGGCTGGAGATGCTGGAGCGCTGGGGAGTGGGGTGCTGTGACACCCAGGGCTGCAGGGTGGCTCTGGGGGGCGAGGCTGGCAGGGGACCCCTCAGCCCCCCAGGTGCCCTCGGCAGCGGATCAGCCCTGCCGTGGTTCCGTGGTTCAGGGCTGGTGACTCACTGCCAGCCCTGGGAAGGCTGCAGAGCCACGGCACGGGGGAGCAGGGGTGTCTGACAGCTCCTGAGTCTCCTGATAGATATTCCTCTGCTGCTGCATGGAGAATCACTGCTGTGTCCATGTCAGAGCCCAGCTTTGCTGTGCTGGCTATGGATTTTTCCCTGCTGTACAGCCATCCTGTCTGCTTTTCACCAGATTTTTGTAGTTTTGAGGGTTTTTTACCAGGAATCTTTGAGCAAGCAGCAGAGGAGAAGGCAAGGATGCAGGATGCAGGTGGATGAGAGCTTGCTGGCTGAGTCTGGATGGCTGGGGGAGGCACAGGAACTTGCTCCTGCAAAATGCACACAGGTTCCCACATTTCATTACCTCCTTCTGCCAGCTGCAATGTTGAGGGCACCCCTCATTCTTCCATTGATCCTGACAGAGTTCAGGGCTTGCCTTTTTAGGCAGATTCAGGTACCAAGAAAGGAGGTACCTTCTTTCCAAAGACTTGGAGCAGTGGAAGTAGTATTTGTGCCCCAAGCAGATGCCTGTTGGTTTGCTGGGATGCAGCATGGCACCCAGGCAGAAGCCTCATTTGCCTGAGCCCTGGAAAGAGCCTCCTGAAGACATTTCAGGAAAGCATTTTTCTATTTTTAGAGGCCATCGTGCACAGAGCCAGGGAGTCAGTTCAGGAGTCCCAAGCTCCTGCAGAAAGCAGTTGTGCACCCCGGGATGCTCGGAGCAGCAGCCGGCTGCCCTGGACTCATTAACACGATCGACTCACAGGAGTTCCTGAAGCAGAAAGGCATTTGGGCAAGAGTCCGCTGCCTCTTTCAGTCTCTGCTGGGTCAGGCTCTAATCATGCTGGGACCAGGGTGCTCCTCTGATTGGCACCATATCTCTGATCTGTGCCTTGGAGGTCCAAACCTTCCCGTTAGCCCGGCTGTGCAGGAACACGACAGGGCGGTCTGCAATGCTCTGCTGCTTTTGCCCATCTCTCCCTGATTAATGTGAAATCCAGCCTCATGAATCATTCATGAAGCTTTATTTAGTATAATGATTTCTGACATCCACTGCCTGGGAATAGCATTTTGGGACAGACCGTTTGCGACCAGCGAACTCCAGAAATAGGGAGCTGACGTTTATCCCATCTGAACGGGGAACATACAGAAAGGGAGGGAGAGGGGCGAAGCAGCCCTGCCTCCTTCTCAGGGAATCACAGGTTGCTTCCTAATTAGCCAAATGTGTAAAAGCTAAATATTGACACCGCGTTGCGGTTCCCTGTGTCTTGCCATCACATTGCATGTTATTAACCTACATAATGTCAGGGAAAGGAGCATCTGTGTGTGCCTTGGCACAGGCAGGGCTGAAGAGACAGGAATTTCCCCATGCAACGCTGGCGGTGGGACCTGAAGGAGCTGGGAAACGGCTTCCCCTCTGCGGCTGGAGCTGGGGAGAGAGAGAAGCTTATTGGGCTGCCCTTTAGCATAAACAGCCCACCCTCCTCTTCCAGAACACTTTGCTGAAGGGAGGCACTGGTTTCAGCTGGGAGAGGCTCTCTGCAGGTGAGTAGCCCCATTTGGGAGGGATGTTCAGGTACCTTTGCTCCTGTGTTGGTGGATTTGGGAGTGATGGTGGGTTTATGACCGTGTGTGGGCCATGAGGTGGGATCTGGGCTGCCATTTGATGCATGAGCAGGGGCTGGTGCAGAGCTGGTGCCTATGGGAGCTGCTTTCCTCCCTGCAAACTGCTTCATGTGAGTCTCCGAGTGTTTCACCAGCCTTTGCCAGAGCTGTTATTTGTGGAACATCCCAGCTGCTTGGCTGAACACAGACACCAGCCTCTCTGAGGGACTGTGGGGGGAGTGCCCTGCTAAGAGATGGGGCTGCAGAGAGGGCAGGGATGATGGAGCCCAGCTGCCCTGCTTGCCATGGGACACAGGAAAGCCCAGCTGCCCTGCCTGTGCCACTGCCAGCCTGCTGCTGAGCTCTCACATGTGTCTTCATGCAGTGTGCCTTACTGCAGAGGAAAGAGATGTCTCCTTTTCTCCCTTTCTGCATGGGGAAGAGGATTGCTGGCACGTAGGGATCTCCCTCAGCTACAGGGTGCTGTCAGTGCCTCGTCTTTTCTGCCTTCCTTTTGGCTCCCCAGCTCAGGGAAGTCCTGCCAGCATCTGAAAGGCTTCCTGGGTGTGTGCAACCTTGTGCAGCTGCAGCAAAGAGCAGCCTGCTGAGGATTCCTGGTGGGATGGAGGGGGGATGGAGCCAAGCGGCTCAGCACAGCTCTGCTGCCTCTTGGCTGGGGCAGGCAGAGCTGTTCCCTGCCAGTCTGAAGGGCTTCGTCACAAGCAGCTTGTGAGCTTTGGCAGCACTTTAGGCAGGAGAGAAATCACAACGGGCTGCTGTGGCATCCCTCAGCCGTGGTTCCATCCCCTGCCAGCCCCCACGGCTCTGGGGCTCCCCGCCACGCAGGGGCTGGGGGCAGTGCACGGCTGGGGAGATGTGCCAGAGCCAGGCAGAAGGGACAGCTTCCATTGCTGCTCTCAGGGCTTCCCTGGTGGCAGACGCTGCCTCTCTCCACTACACAACCCCAGGATCCCCCTCTGCCCTCCCAGAATGCTGGGAGCTGGTGTCCTGGGTTGCCGCTCACTGGCGAGGGTGGGAGGGCACTGGGAAAGGTTACTGGTGTATCCTGGCCATGTAAGCCAAAGCACCCCGGTGTTTTCAGAAAGAAAATGCTGGAGGGCATCAGCTGGTGTGAGACAGCTCTGGCCCAGATCACTCTCTCCCTGCCCCTGGAGAGGGTCTTGGACCAGGGGAGGAGCTGAGTTTGTATAAACCATCCCACAGATGAAAGCACAGAGTGAATTCCTACATTTGTTGACCTTTAACTGTGAGGATGGTTTGTTTTTCTGCAGAGGTGTATATCTTTTTCTTTTATGGTGGGGAGCAGAATGCTGTTGACTCCTTTTCCTTCCTGGAATATTGGCTGCTCCTCAGCAGGAATGATGAGGGCTGTGCATAGCTCCTGACTATGGGCAGAGCTGCTGCTGAGTGGATCTGCTCTGCCCAGGGTATTTTCTCCTCTGGAACTGATGCGATTGCTGAGATCCTGCTGGGACTACAGATTCCCACTCCTAGGCCAGGCTAGCTAAATAACTCTTCCCTTTCAAAGGTTGTCAAAGCTGTAGTAATTCTTATTAGGCTGGTTTGAATCACGTCTTGAAAAGGTCTCGCATCACCCTTGAGCACCAAACTGCTCTGTATTCAGACCCCAACCACCCAGTCTTCTGAGCCAGACCATAACATATGCAGGGGGAGGCTCCAAGAAAATATTAAAGATGTTCTGCTGTGCTGTGGGTGAGACCTGACTTCACCATCCTCTGTCCTGTGCACATTTCAGAGTGGAACAAAGGACATTGCGTGGAGCAAGGATGCTCTGTGGTGCTGATGAATCCCTGGGGAGACACTCTGGATTCCATCCCCTGGGGTGTTGGGGAGTGTTGGATGTTTCCTTTGGGAATTGTCCAAAAGGGACTGGCCTGAAAACCTTTGCTTTGAGGGAAGGTGGAGTAAGCCAGACCTGCTGCGTGCCCTGCACTGGTGCTGCTGCTGTGACGGATGTTTCTAACTCAAAGCTGGGTCCTTGAGTGCAGCCTTTGCCCACATTCCCAGCACCAGACCTGGTGGGCCTGTCCCAGGAGAAGTAGTGAGTCCTGAGCTATGGTAAGCCCCCAGGCAGAGAAAATGGACACCTTCATCTCCAGGCTGCTCTGGCTTTAGGGAAACAGGTGATGTGGGAAGAATCAGAAACATCTCTCTGGCACAGCACTCACTGCTTTTCCAATTGTCTTGCTGGCACCTACCTAGAACAAAGAGAGAAATTCCCCTCCTCTCCAGAGACCTGGATCCAAAGGATTTCAGCCAATGCACACTGCCAGGAGCTTACTACAATCAGTGATCCTGACCTGTGTGTGTTTTGGTGCACTGCCCAGCTCCTCCCAGGTGGGTGCTGCTGCATGGGGGGGTAGAGGTGAGTCTAACCCAGTGCTGGGAGCTCCCCAGCACAGCTGGTGATAGCTGGAAATGCTGTGCACAGGAGGCAGGGACCTGTGCCTGGGAAGAGAAAGGCAGAGGATTTGTTGACACAGCTGCAGGTGGACGCACAGTTGGTGCATTGCCTCTGGGATTTCTGACTTGCAGGGCTCCAAAACAGAAAGCAGCAGGACTGAGCAGACTTGATGTCCCCAGAGCATCCTCTGGCCCAAAGCCACCTCCTCCTGCCTTCCTGGGCCAGCAGCTGGGTGACAGTGGTGACATGAGCTAAGCTGTCTCAGAGCAGGAAGAGGGACCTCTCACAGGGAGATCTGGATACCTCAGGCAGCAGGTTTTGGGAGGATGAACCCTTCCTGCCGTTTCCTTGTCTCTGCAGAGGAGCTGCTGCCCTGGGCACGGCATTCATCGGGTTAGGCAAGGCCAGCTGAGAGGCACCCCAGGCCTGGAGCTCTGTGCTTAATCAAACCAATTAGCAATTTAATCTTGTTAACAAACCAAGATAATTGCAGCATTATCAAATTAGCCAGCTGTATGGAAATGCTTGCTTAATAGCTGATAATAGCTGGTGCTGATGGAGGAGGAGGAGGGTTGCGATCTGTGACTAATGACCGCGGGAGGTGTAATCAGGCTGCTCTGCCCTGGCTGCCGCCAGCCCCGGGCCGGGATGCGGGGATGGCTGCGGGAGCTCTGGGGCTCAGCCTCTCTCACCCCACGGCTTGTGTGGCACAGCTCTCCCTGCGCAGAGGGCTGGGCTGGTGTCAGGGAGGGTTTTCCCCTGCAGGGACACTACACTGGGCAGAAGCAATGTCTGATTTTACACTGAGTTTGGCCGATGAGCTCCCAGTTCTTGTTTTGCCTGTCCCTGCTGGATCACCTGGCGTTTTCAGCCTCCCCAGCACTGCATGAGCTCTCCAGTTCTCTCTGTCCTCCCGGGGCCAGGCTAAGCAAAGAGTTGTTTTTTTCACCGTAGGACTTCTTCCTTCTTAGAGTGATTTCTGAGCCTTTGCCTCCTTCTAGTTCCTCCACAGAGAAGAGGTCACCTACATTGACGTGACCACAGAAGGACTCGCTCCAGCAGATTCTCCCCCCAGTCTTGGCCAGGAAGCTTCCAGCATCTCCCATGGACCATGCAAGGTGTCAATACCACAGCCAGAGTCCTCATCCTGCTGTGTTCGTGCGTGGATTAAAATCTGCCCAGCTGGTGCTGCTCTCCAGATCGCTTTGCTTGTGCCTGGCCGTGGGGATCATTAGCTCAGCCCGTAGGCAGCAGCAGCTCCTCTCTGTTCCCTCTGGTGTGCGCAGACAGACCAAGCATGGGACGTTCTCAGCAAGCCTGGCATCACCAACGGGCTGGGGAGGGCGGGCAGGCCCTCTTTGGGTGTTAGGCTGGGTGATGCTCTGCCCCTGCAGTGCATGGTGGCACTGCCCGGTTCTGCCACTGCGCAGAGGCCAGCAGGTCCCTCAGGCTGCACACACTCTCTTCTGCTGATGTTTCTTGGCATTTCTTGAATTTTTGTCCCCAGCACTCAGCTGTACAAAAATTACAAGAACCCCTTGGAGCTATGATTTTATTGCCCTGGCTTGAGGCTTTCTTGGGCGAGATTCTTCAGCTGAATTTTCCCCACCAGCTCAGGTTCAGTGAGGGGTTCAGCACCGCTTGGGGTTTGGGTCTGTGGAGGCTCTGCCTTCTGTATCCCCCTGGGCAGGCAGGGTCAGTCCCCTTCCACAGCCCTGTTCAGCTGGAGGGGCCTGGAGGATACACTGCTCTCCAGGGCCCCTTGCAGCCTTCCAGCCTTCCTGAAACAACCTGTCATGTTTTGTTCCAGTCCCTTCCCATTGCTCTCTCCTCCTTCTTGGAGGTTGTATGCCTCTGGATGGATTTTCTCCCCCAAGCCAGCCCCTAACCACACTGCCGGACTGTTTTCATCCTCTTCCACTGGCAGAAACCCTGGGTGAAAGCAGCAGTGGGACTGTGTGCCAGGATGAGCCTGGAGAGAGGAGGGAGAAGGTGGGAAAAGGAGTTACAAACCACAAGCACCCCTGGGAAAAGCCTCTTTTATTTGTTAAAAGAGCAGTGGGGAAGCAGAGGGAGAAGGGGAGCGGGTGGCACAGGGCACTGTGTGGCAGCTGTCGCGGAGTGATCCTGGAGCCGAGGTGGGACGGGAATGCTCAGGTGACCCTCTGTCTGTCCTGGCAGCCGGAGCTCACACTGGGGAACGGGAAAGTAAGAAACAGGTTGGGTCTGGTGTTCGCCCCAGCCCACATGTTTGTCCAGCAGTCACCCCAGCAGCCTGACCGGGGGGCTCTGGCAGCTGGACACAGCTCCCTGCCCAGAGCCACCTCATCATCTCCCGGGAGCAGGTGCAGGCGGGGGGCTCCTGAGCTCCTACCGTAGGAGACGGGGATGGCAGGCGGCTTGGAGAGACATTTCCTCCCGCAGAAGGTCCGGCAGCACTTCTTTCCGCGGGGGCAGTGCCGGTCGACGAGGCAGTGGTTCGGGGGGTTGTGCAGAGCGCAGGTGAAGCGGACGGGGGGGCAGGACCAGGCGCTGCCTGCAGGCGGAGGGACTGGTTTGCTCCAGGAGAGTTGAAGGGCTCCCGGGAGATGCTGCCCGGCAAACACTCCTCTCCTCTCTCCTCCCCTCCCAGAGGATCCATGTAAACACGGCCCCTTCCCAGCACCTGAGCTTTTCCTCCCCATAGCTTATCCCAGGACGTCTCCTACCTGTCGGCAGTTCTGCCCAGAGGATGAGCATCCCCACCAGGAGGAGAGCGGCCACCGCCTTCATGCTGCCGTGTCTCTGAGAGGTGGGAGTGTGGGAGGTGTGGGACACCGACATTTAAACCCTTGGGAGGATGGAGGTGGGGAAAAGGGCTGGGCACGTGCCAGTGTTTGTACCTTTTTCCTCTGCCTGTTGCATTGTGTTTTCCAGAAAAGCCTTTTGTGCAAGATTCAAATGAGATTGTTTGATTGCTCAAAAAGCAGCTGTTCCGTTGCACAACTGAGCCCTGCAGCCACACCTGGGGCTGAGGGACAAGTCAAGGGGAGATGAGCCAGGGCATTGTCCACCCTGACAGGCTGGAGCAAGTGGAGCTGCTTTCTCCTGGGCAGGANCCAGGGCATTGTCCACCCTGACAGAGCTGCTTTCTCCTGGGCAGGTATCTTCTCCAGGTATCCTTTTCCAGGAGAAACCCTTGTGGTGACCGTGTTCCCTTCTGGAGGTCTAATAAGTTCCTTTCCCTTTGTACTTTGCTTGCACACGGTCCTGCAAACCA
>VZTG01003473.1:933247-971062 GCA_013397845.1 Melanocharis versteri | reverse complement strand
TTTTGTGCAAGATTCAAATGAGATTGTTTGATTGCTCAAAAAGCAGCTGTTCCGTTGCACAACTGAGCCCTGCAGCCACACCTGGGGCTGAGGGACAAGTCAAGGGGAGATGAGCCAGGGCATTGTCCACCCTGACAGGCTGGAGCAAGTGGAGCTGCTTTCTCCTGGGCAGGAATCTTCTCCAGGTATCCTTTTCCAGGAGAAACGCACGTGGTGGTTGTGTTCCCTTCTGGGGTCTATTAAATGGGTTTCCCTCTGGAATTTTCTTGCACACGGTCCTGCAAACCAAACCTTACAGCATGATCCAAATCGGCATGAGGCTGCCTGTGCCTTCCCAGGGATGATCCTTCAAGTTTTTTCCCAGAGGTAACTTGCCCCAGCCCTAAACCCTCCTGACTCGTGCCCCACTGGGAGTGTAAGTCGGTGTAGGGAAAACAGCTTTGGCTTGAGCCAAGAGTGAGTCTTTCTCAAGCTCTGTGGGGCATCACCTGAACCCCAGCATCTTCTCTGGGTGGCTGCTGCCATGTAGGAAGCAGGTTAGTGCTGGAAGAAAGTGGCTGACCTCTCTGGGTAGGATAATCCACTCCTTACAGCCCTGTCATGAGCCATGATGCAGCACAAGGACAACTTGACCGAGCCCTAACTCCTGATGGCTGTAGGGATTAGGGGCTGTATTCCTTGTTTGGATGGCAAAGGTCCCACCACCCTTCAAGCCTTAACGCGTTCCTCCCTCCCGAGGAAATTGTAACCCTGCCCTGGCCCCCAGGTAAATCTGTTTTCTTTAGGTGCCCTTGGGCAATGGGAAGTTACTCCATTTCCCAGCAATTGGTCAATGTCCCACTCAGCTTGTGTAAGGGGTTCCTGAAACGTTTCTGTGGGACTTCTGGGGCTGGCAGGAGCCCAAGCTGTCCTGGCTCTGGGAATGCCTGGGAAGGGGAAGGCTCCCGCAGCCAACCTCCCCCAGTCCTGCGAAGGGCAGCCCCTGATCTCGCAACCAGGCAGGGACAAAGAGCAGCAAAAGCCCAGTATCACCCCTACGTGCTCTGTGCAGCCCCTGAGCCCCCCACCATTGCACTGATCCAGCCCCTGGGGCTGCCACTTTCCATCCAGGGCGTGGTGGGCATCTCGCTGTGCCCTTTCCTGCTCAGATTTCCCTTCTCATGTTGCAATGGGCCCCGTTAACCGGAACTCAACTAACCCGGTATCTATTTATTACTGTCCAATTTCCCTGTTGACTCTGTGGCTGCATTTAGCTCTTTGTGAAGTCATTTGTTAAATAACGTGCAGAAGATACAGCCAACCCAAAAAGATTTTCTGGGCTGTGCACCAACAATGTAGCGCTTTTAATGAGAAATACAAGCATTGGATTAATTTTTAAGCAATCCACTGCCATTCAGCTGCTGCTGGGGCTGGAGAGGACAATGCTGTGCTCCCAGCTGGTGCCAAAATCTGGCTGAGGTCGTGCTTGGACCTGTGCCTCCAAGGGAGGAGAAGAGATCAAGGAGTGAGGCTTGGATTAAGCTGCAGAGAAGATGGGAGTGGAGGGGAGAAATCCACCTGAAGAACATTTTACAGTACTTTTTTCATAGCAGGGGGAAGAGTGTGAACTCCTTTTGTTGCAAACTCCCATGAAATAACCAGGACCCAGCATTTCTGTGCACAGGGTTGCCTGCAGTCCTCACGTTGCATTCTGTTACATGTGCAGCACCCATTGCCCCAGCACCCCTCAGAGCAGTCCCCATCCCACATGGTTCATGCTCCTCACCACGAAAACCACTTTGTGTCCCTCCTTCCGAAGCCGCAAGGCCCCAGCTGTGTGATGCTTGAGGGTATTGTGCCTTTTCCCAGCCAGAGCAAGGCTCTGCAGTTTGTATGCCCTGGGAAGGGAAAGGAGGGAGACCCGTAGCCCCTGACCCCCCAGCCTTACCCGGGTACACAAAGCACCCAGGAACAGCTTGTGCCCTGCGAAGCAGCCCTAGTCCCCCACCAGGTGATGCAAAGATTTCAGCCTGATGATGAGCTCCATCCATCCATCCATCCATCCATCCATCCATCCATCCACCCACCCATCCACGCGTGCGTGCATCCATCCCTGCCCGGCTCATGGCTCAGGAAGCTCCCCTCGGCCCCGGGCGGGCTCCAGCCGCTCAGGGTGCCCGCAGCCCAGCCTCACCCTCCTAGCGCCGGTGTCTGGTGCCACCTAGTGAAAGCTGAAGGGCTGTTGATGAGCTCTGCAGGACCACGCAGGCTCGGCCCTGCTCCCACAGGTAAAAATATTAAAAATATGTAAAAATGTGAAAAATAAAGATTTTTTTTTTATTTACAGAAGAGCAGGAATAACAATGAGCTACGTAATGTATTTACGTTGTAAGAATCTCTATAACAACAACGAACTATAAAACGTATTTAAATAAGAACCTATATAACTATGTATGAAACGTATTTACAGAAGACAACGACACTCTCTAAAATGTATATACAGAAGGGTGGCATCTCTGTGTGGCATGTCCGTCAATCCTAGAAGAAAAGCAAGCAACACGGTCACTCCAGTCAGGCACAGAGGGGTGTTCCATGTGCTCCCAACCTGGGACACACCAGCAGAGTGGGACTCTGCCCCTAGGACTGAGCCTGGCTGGGGCTGGGGGCCGGGCCCCAGGCGGTGGGACCCAAAGCGTGGCCCAAACAGGCTCAGGACAGGGCAGGGATGGTGTTTGTGCTGCCAGAACCCAGGATCCCCCCGAGGCACCGTGTCCCTGAGCAGGGCACCCAGCCCAGCCCCAGCCTGGCAGCAGGGGACCCACTCTGCCTGTGGGCAGGCATGGCCAGCACCTGCCTGTCCTGCTGCTGGGGTCCATCTTCATCCCAAGACCATGTCCTCATCTTTGTCATCCACTTCCATGTCTTCAACATAATCCTCCATTTCCTCCTCCATCTCTTCCTCTATCTCCTCCACATCCACCTCCATTTCTTCCTCTCCATTCTCTTCTACATCTATAGCCATACTCTCTTCTCTATCAATCTTCATATCGATTTCCATCTCCTCCTCTCTGTCGCTGACAGCCTGCATAGGGAGCAAAACCTCAGAGTGGGGTCCCTGTCCCACACCATCCCCATAGAGCTCCAGCCCATGCAGGCAATTGGGGGGTGTCTCCCTCCATGGAATGGCACTGTACCTTCACTGGGACAAAAGTGAGCATCCCGCAGGGATGGATGGCAAGGTCCAGGAAGCAGGGACCGTTCAGGACGGACAGCAGTGTCAGGGACCATTCAGGACTGACAGCAGTATGAGGGACCTGGTGACTAGCAGGGTGACAGGGATGCTCTCAGAGCAGGGTGCAGGGTGGAGCGATACAAGGGCCAATGGTTGTTTTGTGGTCTTTGCTGGGAGAAGAAAGTTTCAGCTGGAGCACTTCCTGTGCAGTGGTGACTCACGTAATTCAGGGATAAACTCACTCCGCTGCGTGCGATGGGACTGCTCTGAATGATTTGCCTTGGAGTGGACCCTGAAGATCATCTTATTCAAACCTGAGCTACCTCCCACCAGACCAGGCTGCTCAAAGTCCTGTCCCCCCCGGCCTCGGATGTTCCCAGGGATGGGGCATCCACAGCCTCTCTGCACAGCCTGTGCCTGTGCCTCACCACCCTCATTGTAAAAAGCCAGCTTCCTTTTAACCCAAATCAACCTCCTGCAGTTGAAAGCCATCCCCCCTTCTCCCACCACAGACCCTGTTGAACACTCTGTCCCCATCTTTCCTATGGGACCCTTCAAGCCCCTGCACGGCTTCAGTGAGGCCCCCCCCATTGCCTTCTCTTCTCCAGGCTGAGCATCCTCAACTCTTTCAGCCTTTCAGAGCAGAGAGGCTCCAGCCCTTGCAGCATCCCCGTGGCCTCCTCTGCACTCCCTCCAACAGCTCCAGGTCCTTCCTGTGCTCAGGACCCCAGAGCCAGAGGCAGGGATGGGTCCTGGGGGGGGCTGCAGCTTCATGGGGAGCAGAGGGGAATTTTATGTTATCCCTTGAAAAGAACTAAATGCAGTCTTGTGCCGAGGGATAAAATCAAGAGAATGGAGACTGCCCCGGGCAGAGTCCTGCTGTAGCGGCGGTTCTTTGTGAAGCCTGCAGAGATCCATCAGGAGCAGATCCCGGGTGTCCCCTTGCCCCAGCACCCAGCCCAGAGCAGCTGCAAGGGGCAGCAGGGCCGGGATGTGGGTCCACACCCAGCTCAGCTCTCAGCTCCCTGTGCTCCCACAAGCACAGGCTCCAAAGCAAACCCTGCCCATGGGGACACAGCATCCGTGCCACACTGGCTCCCTCCAGCTGAGGCCGAGCCTGCAGCACCCTGGGGTGCCACAGAACAAAGATTTTCTCAAAAGATTTCTGGATCCTGGGGACAGGAGATGCTGCAAAAGCCAGAGACCCAACTTCTGACAGAGAGGTTCCTCTGTGACCCTGCAGCCCAGCTGAAAGGAGAGGGACATGTCATACAAATCTTCAGGGTGTTTATTGTCAGGATAGAAATTCCTTTATATAAAACAAGAGTTTAAAAATAGCACTACTCTGCTCTCAGAATTAAATATACATATATATATACACACACACATAGATATTGATAGAAAGAACAATTACCATTTTGCTATGTGATTATAAAACCAAACAAGATTAATGACGATTTCCAAACTATTCTGCCAAACCAGGGCAAGGGGATCTAAGAATTCCTGCAGCCCAGCTTCCCATGGGAGCCCATCTGGGCACCACAGTGAGAGCCAGCTGGGCATCAGGCATCCTCTGTGCTGCCTCCACTGCCCAACTGTCCTTGCCCCACCACTTGGCAGCAGATGCTGAGACAACAGAAGCTCTCAGGGTGACACCACTGTAGGTTTTTTCTCTCTTGCAAAGAAGCCTGCCAGGGTCCAGGGGGACTGTGCCATCCTAGTCACTCCAGGGGACACCAAGTGTCATGTCTGTCTAATGACCAGCCTGCCCACATGGTTGCTCCCCCTTACCCCAGACCTGCCAAGGAACGACAACTGAACCCCTTGGCTTTGCAGCAGGGGCTTTGTTCAAGTTCCTTTTTGTGTGTTTTTAGGATTTTTGGTTTTTTAAATACAGTCCACGCCCCTCCTGGGGATTTTGCAATACAAGAACAAACACTGATGCTTTATGATAACCTAACAATAACAATGTCATGTAGCTACTGTACATCCATCCCCGTGCCTCGCCGAGCACTGCAGCCCTCTGTCAGGATCACTTCTTGTTGGCAATCTGCTTTTCCAAGTCTTCAAGTCTGGCTGTCATCTGAGCAAGTGAACATGCTAAGGAAACAGCACGAGCCAAACAGTCTGCTGGGCAAAGGGCTTTATCCCCTTAAAAGAGTCCAAAATTTTCCCCACTCCCATTTATCTACCCCTCCCTCCCCCATATGTGCTCTGTCCTCAGCTGTCCTGCCCCCTGACAAGCCCAGGCATCACCCCAAAGGATATTTTTCTCGGTCAGGCTCTGCAGGATGGCCACGGTGTTCGTCTGGAACTGCACCAGCGCCTCGCACTCGCACGGGCTGCGGATCTCCGTCTCCCCTTTGCCCTCCTCTGTGACGGGGGGGGTTGGCTGCAGTCAGACCATGGCCCCACCGTGCCCCCTCTCCCTTGCTCCCAGACAGGTCCCTTGTCCCCGCAGCCACCCACCGGGGCTCAGGGCTCTCCCCACCTTTTTGCCCTTTTTTCAGCCTCTCTGCTTTCTGCCAGGCTGGCCTGCTGCTCCAGCAAGCTCACTGCCAGGCACTCCACAGAGCTACCATGCACGTGGCCACGGTGTGCCAAGGACAGCCAGTGCTGAGCTCCACTTTGCCTTCAAGCTGGGGTGGCAGGGGGCTCATTGACTCCACATCTGCAGCCCTGTGGGGGTCTCAAGGGCACTGGGGAGCCCCAGCCTGTCCCAGGGCAGGGAGACCCTCACAGTAACCCTGCACCTGGCAGCAGCAGCAGCACAGGTCTGAACAAGGTACACGGGCCACCTTCAGAGCATCCCTCAAGGCAGGGTGCCACTCCCAACTTCCGCCCATGCAATGGCACAGCGAGGCCTGCTCACACTAATACTTTTGTTTTAACCTCCCCCATCTTTAAGTAATTCCCCCGGCTTCAATTAATCCCTTTAATTGATTTTAATTAATCCCTTTTCCTCTTCCAAATCCCTCCCAGAGACCCACCTCTATACCCTCAACAGCCTGATGAGATCCTGAGACAGCCTAGGCTCACACCAGCCCAGCTCAGCCTTGGGGTACTTGACACACAGAGTGAGAGACACACAAACCACCCCACTAGCTCTGTGGGGACAGGAGGGCCTTCCCTGGCTTGGGGTCAAGACCCCTGGTGTGGCCAAGAACACCCACCTGGGCAGATATTCAGGGAGAAGTTCTCCACAAGGTGGGTCATGGTGGTGAAGTCTGCTGAGTAGGAGAAATGCTGCTCCACTGGCTCGGAGGCGATCGCTCTCAGCTCTTCTTCCACAGCTTTTCCGACACCCACGGCAAACATGACAATCCCTGCGTGGCAAGGACAGATCCTGAGCACTGCGCTGGCCGCCCTGCAGCAAGCAGCCCCAAGCCCAGAGGGAGCAAAGCCAAGGATGCAGGATTTTCTCTGGGCTTCCCAAATATACAGCTGGAATTTGGGAAGGGCAGGCAGGAGCACGGCAGCACTGTGGTGGTGCAGGCTGCTGCATGAAGGACACTCAGAGCACCCTGTGACCACAGCAGAGCACATCTGCCCTGGGATGCAGCTCCCTAAGGCTGGATGCTGCAACTTCCCCTGAGGCAGCCACCCCAAGGAACCATCCCGGGATGCCCAAAGCACTGCAATGTGGGGTTCCCGACCCCCCCTGCACCTGATTCCTTTGCCCTCCTGGCCCATTCGGAGATGTCATCCTGGGAGCGTCCATCTGTGAAGACCAGCCCGATTCTGGGGATGTTGTGGGAGAGAGGCCTGGCACCTTCCAGCTCAGAGAAGCTGTGCTCCACCATGTGCTTGAGGGCAAGGCCTGTCATGGTGCCTTTCTCCATGTACTCCACATCCATCACCGCCTTCTTGATCTCATCCGCGCTGTGGTACTTGTTGAGGGGGAACTCGGTGCGGACGCGGCTGGAGTACTGCACCAATCCCACCCGCGTGCCGTGGGGGGACACCTCCAGCAGGTCCACGATGCGGTTCACAAACTGCTTCACCAGCTCAAAATTCTGGGGCCGGACACTCTTGGAACCATCGATCACCATCACAAGGTCGACGTGGCCAGCTCCACACTCTGCGGGCACAGCGGGAAGGTGAGAGAGGAGCTGCCTGGCCATGGGCACTGCCAGAGTGAAGGAGGCTGGGGCTGGGGCTGAGCTTTGGGGCTTCAGGACACTGTGGGAACACCCTGGAACTGCAGCTGGGAAGGAGAGGAGACCATGCCCAAGGGAAAACCTGCACTGACACCCCAACAGCCCGTGGAAGTCTTTCCTAGGCTTCTCTTTTCCTGAACCTTTCCTTAAAGCTGTTGCATCTTCTGGGCCATGTCTCTGAGGACACAAGCATCCACCCCCACAGCAGCCAAAGTTCTCCCCTAACCACAGCCAGCTCTCCACCCTCTTCCAGCCTAGCTTAGAGTACCAAGTGGGGGCAGAGCCCCCCAGCCCAGTTTCAGTTGAGCCCTCTCCAGGAGCACAGAGCCCAGATAAGGAGAATGTCAAGAGCTGTGTCCCAGTACTCACTGCTGCATGTCTTGCCGTCAGCCTGGAGCTGCTGGCCCTCAGGGCACACGCAGTGGTAGGAGCCCTCTGTGCTCACACACTTGAACTCACAGCCGTGATCCACCCCATTGCAGAGGTCGGTGGCTGGAAGACAAGCCAAGGGCAGGGGTTATCCCCATTCAGGGTGGTCTGGGAACAGCCCTTCCCCTGGGGACTGGGCAGGATGTAAAGGCACGTGCTATACACCCAGCCTGTGCCGTGCAGCACGCCGGGACCTACCCCTGCAGGACTTGCTGTCAGGCTGGAGCGTGAAGCCGCTGCGGCAGCGGCAGTAGTGCCCATTGGGGATGCTCACACACTCGTGCTGGCAGCTGTGGTTTCCGAAGCTGCAGTAATCAATCACTGGGAAGAGAAGGAGAGCAATGGCAGAAAGGAAAAGACAAGAAGAGGGAGAGAGAACGAGAAGCAAAGGAAGCAGAGACAGGGAGGGAGACGGTCACTCACTAGTGCAGCTCCTCTTGTTCTGGCTGAGGTAGTAACCCGCGCGGCAGCGGCACGAGTACGACCCCCGCACGCTGACACAGTGGTGCTGACAGCCGTGTCTCCCGTCTGCACACGCATCGATGGCTGCAGGGAACAGGACACCCATCACCCTCCTGTCCCAGCCTCCCTGGGACAGCAGGGCAGGGCTGCTCCAGGGCTTCGAAGCAGCTCCCAGCACCGTGAAACAAGAAGGAAAAGTCCCGGTGTGGTGGTCGGATTAACTATCACGGCTTTGCACTAAAATCCAGAGAAAAAACACCGCGCACTTTGGTGCTGGGATGTGAATCCCCTGGTACTCACTGCCCAGACCTCCTCAGCTGACAGGCAGCTGGTTGTGCCCACATGAGTCCCAAGTGTCCGATCTCAGAGAGGTGGCTAGGACTTAGCAATGCTGAACGTCTCCAGTCATTACAGACCTGGGAGGCACAGGGCCCAGTGAACAGAGAACCCAGGCTGCTGCTGGCCTCTCTGGGTTCTCCGCCATGTTCCAACTTCCCTCCATGGGACCCATAACTACAAGCTCCCTATGAAAGTTCAGAAAATAAAAAGGGTTTTTACGGGAACAGGTCTTTCCATCCACATTGAGCCTGTAGCCTGGGTTGCACTCGCAGTAGAAGGAGCCAGGAGTGCTGACGCAGCTGTGCTGGCAGCCGTGCTCCCGCTCCACGCACATGTCCACCCCTGCAAGACAGAACGGGCATCAGAGTGGCCCACAGGCACGCCAGAGGCATGGGGACCCTGGCTCTGGCATATGCCCTGTCCCTGCAGCAGAAGCCAGTGTGACAACCCACACAGCCCCAGCCCTGCCAGCCCCAGTGCTCACCCACTGATTTCCAGTGTGTAGACACAGACACTGTGCAGTGCCCCGTCCTGGCACCTCACTGCGGAGGTTGCTTCCCCACCTACCCTGCTCCTGGCATGGGCAGCCACCCTAAACACCCCTCTGAAGGTCACTTGCTAGCCTGGGTGAGGAGCAGACACCTGGGCCCCACTTGCCACTCCGCACAGCGGCTCTGACCCACCGCAAAGCTTGTCCTGGAACTGCTTGGCAAACTGCTGGATGAGCTCAAAGGACTCCACCAGGAAGACGTGCTCCTCCAGCGGTGGGGAGGCCATGGCCCGCAGAGAGTTCATGTCTGCCCGCTGGATGCCCACGGCGTAGATCTCGATGCCAGCGTTCCGGGCCTGGGTGGCCACCTCGGTGACACGGTCCTGGGGCCGCCCGTCCGTCACGATGATGGCGATGCGGGGGATCCTCTTGTGCGGAGGGCGCGCGCCCTCCTGCGTGGTGAAGGCCACGTTCATGGCGTACTGGATGGCCAGCCCCGTCATGGTGCCCTGGGCCAGCGGGATGATGCTGTTGATGGCCCTCTCCATGTCTGCCCGCGTGGAGAATGTCTTGAGGGAGAAGATATTCTGCACCTGGCTGGAGTACTGGATCACCCCCACCCGTGTGGCGTTGGGGCCCACGTCCAGGTTGCCGATGATGTCCATCATGAACCGCCGCATGGTCTCGAACTCGAAGGGGCGCACGCTGCGGGAGCTGTCGATCACAAACACGATGTCCAAGGGACCTGTCCTGCACTTCAGTGCTAAGGAGAAGGCAAAGAGAAGGCTCAGTCCTGTGGCTGTCCACAGGGAGCAGAGAGGTCTCTGCCCGGTGGCCGGGGGCTGCTCGTGATGGATGGAGAGAGCAGGTTTGGGCAGCCCCCACAGACTGGCACCTTCCCACTGCCCAGTAAATCCACAGAAGGTGGTGGCAGAGCAGAAGCAAGGCCAACAGGCTGGGGAGACATCCCCTGGCTGTGGGTTGTTTTGGTTGTGTTTTTTTAAGGGCAGAAAATGAGATAGTAAAAAGCAAAGTTAAAGGCACACACTCGGCAGAGATTGAGCCAAAGAGCCTCTCTTGGATGTAAGGATGCTACTTCCAGTGCAAACTGGGAGAGTGTTTAGCAAGTGAAATGCCAATGCACATATTTTGCTTGGCTTGTGTGCCCCCAAGCCTGGGAGGATTGGGCCCTAATCATAAGGAAACACTCTGAGTCCCTTTGGGATGATGCCAATCGCAGTTGCTCTGAAGGTCTCTGAGACATACCTGCTCCTTTCCCCGTTTGGTGCCTTCACCGTTTTTAAACTAAAACTGATCTAGAGCCCTCTGCCCTGGGAGGAGAGAGGCTGGTACATCTGGTACATCTTTGTCCTCTGCACCTGGAGAGTCAAGCAAGGAGGAGGCTTCCCCTCACACCTGTGCCTCCTGCTGGGGTCACAGCCCATGGGCAGGAGGGTGACAAGCCCTGAGCTGGGCTGTGTCACAGCTGAGGAGGTGCCCAGAGCAAGCAGCTCCAGAGCCAGCATGCTGGGGCCAGGCTCAGGCTCCCACCCACCGGGGCAGCACTGGGAAATTTGTGTCCCACTGCTGGGGGGATCCTCCACCCTCCTGGGGATGCTCCCAAAGAAGAGGCATCATGTCCCCCCACATCACACAGCAAACTGTCCTCCAAGGGCTCCACTGCCCTGATGTCCTCACTTCTCTCCCCTCCAGGCACTCCCCACCAGCCAGGTCTCACCTGTAGGTTTTGGTCTGGCTTCCAGTGTTGTCAGGAGAAGCAGGAGGAGAGAGGCAACAGGCAGGAGCTTCATCCTGGCTCTGCGAGACCACACAGTTCCAGTGCTGGAAGAATGTGCTGCAGGGAGAAGACAAGGTGCAGTCAGTGCCGAGGGTGAGCTCAGCCACAGGGCAACATTCACCTGTGGTAGGTGTCCCCAGGCAGTGCCAAAAACCTTAAGCGGCAGCAGTTTTGACAGATCCATCCCCAAACTTCTCTGAACCTGCATGGAATCTTTCCCGTTCCAAGGACTGGCAGTCTCAGCACAGCTCAATTTCATTACAGTAGCAACACTCTGCCAAAGGGTCTGATTTTCTGCTCTGGGTGGAGCTGGCCATTGGACAAGCCTTATTTTCACTTGCAAACCAGGCAGATGGGATGTTCAGCCAAATGCTTTTTCCCTG
Source organism: Melanocharis versteri (assembly GCA_013397845.1). Classification (NCBI taxonomy): domain Eukaryota; kingdom Metazoa; phylum Chordata; class Aves; order Passeriformes; family Melanocharitidae; genus Melanocharis; species Melanocharis versteri. Next base: position 959,790 of record VZTG01003473.1, on the reverse strand, counting down.
ACTGTGTGGCTGTTCTCTGCAGCCAGTGGAGAGCAGGAAAGCTGCATGCAGGGATGCAGAGCACCAGCCCTCCTGATACTACTGCACGGGAAGAGAAGCCCCCAGATGAAATGCCAGCATGGACAAAACCTGCTCAGAAGTCTCTCAAAGTCACTGGCAAAGATCATTTTTCCAAGAAGTTCCATTCTCTGCCTGTTTCCAAAGTCCCTCGGGAGAGCAGAAGTCTCTGCAGGCAGAGGGTGTAAGGGTGCCGGGGCAGGTGGGCTCACACCTCGTGCCCTGGGCAGGTGCTGGGTGGAGCACTGCCAGCCTGCTGCTCTCCTTCGCATCACCTCGGGGTCCCCACTACTCTGTCCCCAGCACTCTGCAGCTCTCCCTGCCCTAAAGGTTTTTTCAAAGGATACTCTGCACCTCAACAGTTTTTTCATGTCTTTAGGGTGGGATCATTGGGGGAAAAGATATCTAAACTTGGTACCCAAAACCTCAGCTTGTCACTTCTCTCCCTCCCTGCCCACCTCTGTGTTGCCTTGCCTAGCCTTGCCTTTCCTGGCTTCTGCACGGACATGGATTTATTTAGGTTTTTTTATTCCAGCTCTGGTTGGAAACCCAAGGTGCTAGGGATGGAAATGCCACAGATAATGTGACTCTCCCCAGGAGACGTGCAGTGCCAGGACTGGGCACAGATACTGGAAGGGTGCTTTTGAAAAAGAAACCACACAAAAATTCATTTTATCGGTAGTTATCAGCCAGTATTTATTTAGCCCCAGGAGGTCTCAGTTGTAATTCATCACCAGGGCTGCTGTTTAATTGCTCAGTGGTTACGTGCAGCCCTGAACACCATGTCTTTGATAGCAGGGACACTGATAATAGGTTTTGCAGCTGCATCTTAAAACAGTGTCGAGACTCAGTGTTCACACCTGGAAAACTATATTAAAGAATTAGGAGGACGGTAAGGGGTACAGGAGGAAGCTGGGATCCAGAATACCCATCTCAAAGTGAGAGACGTGGCCTTTCCCCGGAGGTGAGCAGCCTAACAGCCTGGGACCAGCCCGGGACACAGTGACTCTGCAGCAGTGCCAGGAGCTCCTGCAGGACCGAGCAGGGGAAGGACCAGCGGGATCGCTGTGGCTGAGGGGATGAGCAGGGACAGCAGCCCGACAGGTCTTTTCCAGGGGGCAGAGAGTGAGCTTTGCTTTGTGGCCAGGACTGCTCAGACACCTGCGTCCCCTCACCACAGGCAAGCACAGAGGCAAACAGTCCCTCCTCCCCCAGCTTTGTTTTCCCCATTTATTTAGCAGATTCTTTTTCTAACGCTGCTTCTTTCCTGGGAGAAAGCACTCACTTAACCACTAAATATTTTTGGGACAGCCATGCCGCCTAGAACATTTCTGCAGCACTCTGCTCTGCACACCTCCCTGCAGTGGCAGGCTGCTGTGGAGCCTGTGTCTCACAGCATCCAGAGAGCTTCAAAGACAGCTCTCCCTCCCCCAGAGGGAGGAATGAGCTGTCGGGCCAGGAACCAAGAAGGAGAAAACCAGCTCACAACTGATCTATTTTTAACAGCATCTCAGCTTTTGGATGAAGTCTTGGCTCTTCCCACGGCTGGAAGGGCTGATGCTGCCTGGACAGGGCAGGGCATGGCAGCTCAGCCACATGCTGCTCCTGGCAGCAGAGACCAGGCTGGGACAGTGTCCTGGTCCCTGATTCAATTTAACGCCCAGTCCTGCCCCAGCAGCAAGGGGATGGGGAAGCAAAGATGATGTGGCAGATGTCCCCCAGTATCTCTCCCACCATCCCGCACTTGGCAAACTCCCTCTACCCTCACTTCCCTGGGCCTGATCCCTTGCACCCGTGCACCCTGAGGGATCCCCCACCACCCCCTCCAAGCCCGTGCAGCAGTGGGAGGGAGATGGGTGGGAAGCGAGCGGCTGGCAGGCAGGTGCTGCGAGGCAAGGCAAACACGGCGCCGGCTGCAGCGCCAGAGACCTTGAGATAACACCGAGCTATAAAGGAAAAAAGGTCCAGGCAAGGTGAGTGCTGCTGCCTGGGCTGGCTCAGCCAAACCCTGCAGATGAGCTGAGAGGGACACTTGGACCGTTCCTGACATTTCTGAGCAACGCAAGGGGAGAAACAGTTATTGCTCTTCACTGCTGAAGGAGATGCTCAGTACATGGTGCAAGGAGGGTGATCAAGGGCACAGCCACATGTAAGACAGAAGGGTCACCTCCTTTCAACTCTACACATGATCTCAGCCAAGGAGGACATGGAGATGGATCCCCAGAGACAAACAGGTAAGCCAGCACACCTTCCCTGGGCACCTCCACTGGCAGTGCTGCTCCCCGGAGCAATTGCATCCCTCCCTGCTCCACCACTTGTCCGTCTGCTCTCCCTGCCAAGTGCTGAGTCTCAGGAAAAACAGCCGCTTCAGATTTCAGCGTGGCCTCCTTGGCAGCTCTCTCCTGGCTACAGGTTAACAGAAATACTCTAAATATTCCCCTTCTGGTTCATCCAGATGGTGGCACGTTGGACCTGGACGCACCCTGCCTTGGGCGAGACCAAAGGACAGGGCATGGCAGGGAGCAGGGTGAGGAATGCTGCCAGCTCCCTACCTTCCTTGCTGTTACAGGGATGGGGGCTTTTTGTACTGAACTGTAGAGGGGATGAGGCAGATGGAGAAAGGAGGGGTGGCAGTGCATTCACAGCCCAGGAAAAGCCCTGGCCATAGTGTCACAAGGAGGAAAGCAGGTTGTGGACCAAGGCTATGCAGCCATGCTGGCTCCAGATCCTGCAAAAAGCCAGAACAAGGGATCATCACGTATTGCAAGGAGTGGGGAAGAGCTGGGAGCCTGTGAGCAAGCGCCAGCCAAGCCAGAGGGCTGTCCCATGCAGCAGGGCTGTGCACAGGAGGAGGCACACACAACATGTCCAGGCACATGTGGCCGGGTGCAGGGCACTGCTGCCACATGTGCTACTGGCTAACAGCTCCTATTTCTGTGCTGGAAGCCTTGGCCGATGGTAGAGCGGCTCTGGACATGATGTTGCTGAGATTCACTCTCCTCATCTGCCTCTCCATGCACCCTCCTTTGCTCTGCGGAGCTTTTCTTTGCGGAGACCCAAGCAGGCAGTTTTGGGAGGCTGAAATTCAATTCCATCACGGTTATTTGATGAAAGTGTCAAAACAAACCAACCAAAATATGGCCAGGAGTCCCAAGCCTGAGTCCTTTCACTTAGGGCACCTGAGCTCTGCCAGGACAACAGCAGAAAGACAGCAAGAGCCTCCTCAAGCTGGAGGATGGGGAGAAAAATTGTGATGTCCTCAGCAGGACAGCAAGTCACCATCCTTCTGGTTCATGCCTGAGAGAAAGGCTGCCCAAAAATGCACGTGGAACCAAGGGAGGAAGACTGATGTGTGTCTTGCCCCAGGGGACAGTGAAGCAACCAGAGCTACCTGGAGAGATGCAGACAACTTATATCATCCTGGAGGCACCTCTCGATGCCAAACTTTGTTGAACAAACATGGATGAATTGCTGGCACATTGTCCATGTATCTGCAAGACCTGCAAGCAGTGTGAAAGGATGGGGCCCGGGACAGCCCTGGAGCTGGATCCACCCTCTTCTGGAGAGTTGCCCAAACGTCGGTTTCTCCCAACATAATCCCCAATTTCAAGGTGCTCTCTGCATGCAGCTGCCCAGCTCTCAGTGCTACCTCTGCTGCTCACGAGCACTGAATCCACCCCCAGGACTATTTTACTGGCAGCATTGACCTTACACTCAATCACAGCTCCAAAATCCCAATGCTCATGCCCCGCAGCAGCCAGGTGATGAACGGCAAATCCCACCAAAGACAGCAATGCCATTTTTAGAGCAAGGAAGAGTCAGGAAGCACAAGCACATCAAGACCATGGAAATGGCATGAATTGCCAGCCCAAAAGGTTTCCCCCCTCCCTTTAAGGACTGATGTGTCCTTGGTTTTTCCCAAACACACGCGGGAGAACCAGAGCAGACTCTTTCCAGGACATCGCAGAGCTCTCCGGTTACAACTCTACGGCAGCTTTACTGGGCCAAGTGCCACCTGGAAGGACACGTTGTTTGAAAAACAAGGCTGTATTTCTCCAGCAGCACACCAAGGCTCCAAACCCAACAGGAGCAAATCAGCAGGAGTGCTGTAACAGGAAAACCTTGCTGGATGCAGAAGGAACTTCTCTTTTGCTCTGCTTGCTCCCCACAAACCCCATTCCCCATTTTATGGGACCCACTCCTGTATATTCACAGGGAGGGCAGGAGGAAGATGGGTTTCTTGACCAGGTCCTTTTGCAGTGACAGAGGTCTCTGACTCCCAGCTCATGGATTCATACAAGTCCTGGCAGGTTTATACTGTGACATGACATCTGAAGCCCCCTTGGGAGGGAAATGCTGGGTGTAGCGATGGACAGAGCATCCCCTTCTAGATGTTCTCCACAACAGCACATAGAGTCTTTCTCTGCCATCAGTCTGTCTCTGAAAGACCTCCCAGGGCTCTGCCACTCACCTGGCAGGAAAGGCTCTTGCCCAGACAGCCCTGCACTGAAACAAGCTGTACCTGGGCTGCTTCGGCAACAGCTGCTACGAATAAAAGCCACATTCACTTGCAAATTAAAATGTTAAAGATCTAGCCAAGAGGAAAACACGACTGCCAAATCCCCTTGTTCAACATATCATGTCAGAGATGGCTCCTGTTTCAGGACTGCTGGTGCCATTTCTCTGTTCCTCTCTGTCCCACTCAACACCTTTAGACCTTACACTTGTCCCCTGAGCTGCACAACAGGCAAACTCAGCCCATCTCCTAACCGCTATTTTCAACAAAACGCGAGAGATCTTGGAATACTCTGATTTTGGTGAAGAGTGATCAGCAGGGGGACGGATCCACCTTACTGACTCTCTTTAAAGAGCAAATGCTCTTCTGCAAACAGGTCCTTGGAGGGCAGCTGAGCTTGGCCGAGAGACTTCAAGCTTTGGAGAGAAGGATGTCCAGGCCATCCAGACACAGCAATTGCTGACGCAGCAATTCACTGCCCAAGTTCTTGTTTTGGGAGGAAGGTGTTAGAGAGCATTTTTTTCCCCCAGAAATATGCATGTTCAACCACAAAGGAAAAGCGTCATGGCCCAGATCAGCTACTGGGCTGATGCAGAGTTTGTCAGCTGAGCTCCTGATGCAGCAGAGCTGGTATGAGATTGATGGTTACTAGCAGGACATCTGTCTCCCAGATCTGCTAGGACCACTATCCCCAGCTGACCTCCAGGAAGTTTACATGGCACAGACAACCACAGAGACCGCCTGCTATTCCAGCCCAGCAATCATAGATTCATTGCCTGACCTCCTTCTCTAAATCTTTATATCATATTTCTCACTCTAGAAATGTGACTCAATGTGTTGGCATAAGAAAACACGCCAGGAGAATATTCTTGTGCCTCTCCCCTTTATCCTACCCATCCTGCTATGTGTTTAATTGAAATAGCAGAAAGTGAGGAGCGTTTGGCGGCTGCAGAAAGGCACGCGGGGACTTTTTTCCCCTCCTCGGAATAGAAAAGCAAGCTCTGTGTAGATACTTTTCACAGGGAGAACCTCAAAGGTAGCACAGGAAATGTCTCACACCTAACTTCACAGATTCCACATCCCTCTGGCAGCAGAACGGCTGTCCTGGGACTGGGGTGGTGTCACTCCTTAGGAGATGCACCAGAGAAGAGCTTCACCAGCAGCACAGTGGGCTGTGGCCTCCCTCCTGCCTACGCTGAAGAGCAAGTAGAACTTTGGGGAAGCCATCCAAGTCCAGCTGCAGGTGTATGAGCTGTCAATTCCCAAAAGCAGTGTCTTTCCATTTGTGGACCCTGCCTCATTTTCCAGCCCAGACAGAGACTCTTGTACAGGAGGTTATCTCTGCTGTCCACAGATCTGCTCCCACTGGTTCCTGCTACAGATCATGGACTTCCATGGGTCCACAGACTACACTCAAAGACTCCCAAAATTACACACTGGCAAAGCACAATACAGCCCAGAGACAGAAAAGCTGAACCTGGGGTGAAACCAAAGTACTGCCATCTCTCTGCAAGGGGCAACAGCTGAGCCCTATGGAAATCCCTGATGGGCACCAGAGGGACCAGGCTGGGGATGGACTCACGTGTGCAACCAGGGGCTTGCAAGGCGAGAGGATCAGAAGTTTGCAGACAGACAGGCAAAGACAGAATGTTGGTGGGGAAGATGGAATCAGACTCCGGTAAAAAACGCCAGGAAGGACAAGCTGTGTGAGAACCACGAAAACTTCGAACACAGGATAAGACACGGCAGTCTGGAGCATCCCACACGGAAACACTGCCATCGCTGTGAACCAGTCTCTGGAGTCTCCTGAGCACACACCTGTACCCTCTCCTGCTTTAACAGAGCTGGTTTAAAACCCTTTATATTTAGCCAAGGCAGGAGCGAACCAAAGCCTTCTGAGAGCTAAAAACATTAGCTGGCACCTAAAGGTGCACCTGTACTGTGAGTACCTACAGAGGGGCGACGCTCACCAGCCCACAGCAGGTAATGGAGAGCACTGAGTCAGGGTCCCTGTGCCCAGCAGATCAGTGGAGCCCTTACGGGAGCTGCATGAGCTCCCGATGGAGCCCAAGCACTCAGTTTGCTACTGTTTGGGCCCAAAGTGGAGAAAACACGATTACTGAGAGGTAATGACAAGCGTCAGGAGCCACTCAGCCTCCCGGCTTGGCTGGAGGAGACATCTGGCATGAAAGGGCCCAAGTGGTGCAGGGGATGTAGCTGATTTTTATAAGTTTCTTTATAAGCACCACTCCATCTATTTTTTTTGCTGTGTTTTTTCTAGGTCCCATTAATCCACTCACGGTAGGGCTTGTCTGTAAGTCCCGTGTGTGTGTGGATACAAACACTACTTATCTCCCCTCCATGTTTCAGCCCTATTCATCAGGCATTTGTAAATGGCATTTTATGAGCGCTGAGTTTTTAACAAGGCAGGCACGCTGCTCCAGAGCGAACAAAGGGGCCCCTATTGGAAACCTTAAAGATGTTTAAACAAAGACTTCTCTTGAAAACCTTTAACCCCTAATGCCAACCTCAAGGGAAACGCTATGTTATGAGCAATCGGAGCACAAACATCTTCTGTGACCACAGATTGCCTACAACGGGCTGCCTTGTTGGCCACAGCTCCTCTGTTTGCTACGGCTGCCAACCAGGGCAGCTCCCGAGCCCATCTCATACTGAGCACACACGGTCTCTTTAATTCTTCAACAACAAATGAAAGTTACAACTTCCACAAAAATCAACAACAGCTTTTTCCTATTGGATGCACCAATATCCCGCTTGCTTCGATGAAAAGTGTTGTTTTACTGCAAACACCAAGATCTGTCACGTGGTTTCCAGATGGGAATTTGCATTTCGGATGAGGCCGAATTTATCCATATCCTGGTAGCAACTATCAGGGCTGAGATCTGAGAGATTTCCCCACACACAGCTTTTTGCTGATATCAACAGCAATCTAATGAATTCCTGCAGAGATCGCAAGAATCTGCTTGTGAAATGCAGTTCCTACTTGTTATTGACAACCTGCACACTCACTGCCTGGGATTTATTGCTCCTGTTCTTGAAAAAAGAAAAAAAATCTTTACTATCAAGAGATGCTACAGAGGGCCCAACAGGGAGGGGTCCCAAAGGCAGAACTTCATAATAACTTTATAAATAATCTGGGTTTAAGTGAAACAAAAATCCAGTGTGTTTAAGCAAAAGAGGCGAAGCCCTGTGCCTCCTCTCAGAGCAGGGGCTCGGAACAGGCCCCTCTCACAGACCCCTGCTCCCCTCAGTCCCACTGCACGCATGTGGTGGCTTCCACTGGCACTGGACAGTCCCGTTTCCCTGCCAGCCTCCTCAACCACACCGCTTCCCACTCTGCTGCCTACCTCCAGAATGGATTCAGCAGCTCTCTGCACCACAGCAAAGGCTGTCCCTAGAGAACGAGGGGCAAAACCCCAGCAGAGCACATACCACCACACCGTGTATCTGCTCAGCTCCGCTGATCTCACACGAGTGCGTGTCCACACAAACACGATGAGTGCAGAATAATCTGATTTTCCAAACAAGTTTTCCCATGTAATTGCTTGGAACAGAAGTGCCCAAAGCTAATTTATCCTGTGAAACAGTAGGAATGATAAGCCGAAGGTGGGTGATTGCTTGTGCAAACGAGTATGCACAGACCCAATTTTCCAGTCGTGCAGAAACGGTGCATAACAAACTTAGGGTACACTTCTGAGCTTATCTTTCTGCAGGATCTCGATCTCCTGTTGCTCAGTACGCCTTGCCCAGGTGTACCAGACCTTATTATTCTCTGCTAAGAGATCCTCGGTTGTATAAGCAGGGACCTGCCCGACAGGTAGGCAAAAGGTGAGCAGGGCAGGCAGGCTGAGCCATCCCGACAGCGCGGAAGAGTTCCCATCCCTCGCACAGCACCGAGGGACCGAGCGGGTACCACGGCCCGACCGCCCCACCGAACGCACCCCGGCACCGCTGCGGGGGCCAAGCAAGATGGGGGGGAAAATCCTTCGGGGCAAAGGCTCTGCTCTTCCCCTCCTCCCGGCTTTGCTTTCTGCTCCTGACGCCCAGGATCGCCGCTCCCCTTCCTGCCAGCCCCGCTCCAAGGAAAAGCCCCCTCGGAGGCTGCCAAACCCCGCGGCAGCGCTCGGCGCTGCGCACAGCCCCGCCGGGCCGGNCACCGGCGTGGAGGGCCCTGCTGCTTTTAGTGTTTTATTTTCATTTTTTCTTTATTTTTCTCTATTTTTCCTTTTTTCCTGCTTTATTTCCCTTTATTTAATTTTTAAATTTTTTCCTTTATTTTCTTTTTTCTTTCTTTTTTCTTTTTTATCTTGTTATAATTTTCTTTCTTTTATCTTTCTTCTCCTTTTTTGTGTTTTTATACTTTTATTATTTTCTTCTTTCTTCTTCTTTTTTTTTTTTTCTTTTTTTTCTTTTTGTCTCTTCCTCTGCTGGGGGAGTGCACCTGGGAGCCCCATAAACTCAAAAGTTCATGGAAAAAGAGGAGTCTAAGCTTAATATCCATTTGACCTACAGTGTCCTGGAAGTTTAGGAACATCAGCAGGTAGTGGCTGCAGTGTGGGGACGTGAGTTTGAGCCAGGAAACTGCAGACCGGAGCTTGGAGGGCTGTAGAGCCTCAGACTAGGCTTCCATCAAGAAGGATGTGCATTGGAGATCATCAGCAGAGGCTTCTTAGAAACCCTGGAATAGACCTTCCCAGTCCTCCACCTCTCCCAGCACTCAGATCAATTTGGTGGTGGCAGGAACCACCTTTAGTGCTTCATAGGACTCTGTTGTGGTGCTTTAACAGCACTTCCCTTCCTCTTTGCACACGAGGAACAGAGAAGGGAGACTACAGTAACTCATCCCCACTCTCTGAATTTTCTAGCAGATGTGCCAATACTGAATTATCAAACTTGGGCGTTTTGGGGTGTTAGTACTGCTGGGGTGCCCGCCCCGGCTGGCCCCCACTCCCTGCAGAGCTCACTGCCGCAGCCTTCTCGTGCTTCCTGCTCTCGGCCGCTGTTTGCCCTTGGTGTGGTTGATAAATCCCCCAGGCCCAGAAAAGGCTGAATTTCACTTGTGTGTGCAGCGAGGAAAAGACAGGATTTATAAATACCCATGCATATACAAGGGCTGTGGGTTGGGTTGGTCTGGATTAAAGGAGGTATTGAAAAATGAGGGAAGCCAGAAACTGCAGGCTTCTCATTTCTGTGATTTCTAATGGCTTTTCCTTTTGCATAAACATTGCATTGACTCCATACCCAAGAGCACTGCAGGCGTTTTCTCCCCTGATCTGCACAAAATATAACCCAGACCTCTAAAATGGATATTTTTTATTAGGATGTTTGGTTTCCCCAAACGGAGGGAAGAACAATTGCCCTCTGTGGCAGCAAATCCCCAGCAAGCTTCAGGGCAGCTGTGTCCTGAGCGAGGCAAACTGCAGCTCCTTTTCTGGGGGGAAAAGCAGCAAATTAAATCTCTGCACTTCAATTCAGTGCTGCCCGCACTTGGGGACACTGTTACCGTGAGTTACAGTTCTTGTATAAAGAGGTGATTTGAAGACCCAGTTTCTGAACAATAGCTGCTGGGATTGTATTTTGGTCTCCAGAGTCGGGCACTTTCATTCCCAGGGGACCAAATATATCAGATCCCTTCCTCAGCAGACTGAGCTGGCGAAGCTCATTGAGCTGAAAAGGAGCAGGGCAGAGGGCGGTTTGCTTCTCCCAGTGCTTGTGAGGCGCTTTTTCTGCTCCTGCGGTTGCCCAAGGGTGCGCACACAGAAGGTGATGTGAGGACCAGGATATGTCCCGCACAGGGAGCAGTGTTCCCCAGCTGGAGGCAGGACAAAGCACTGAGTGATGCCCCTGAACACTTGCTGCTGGGAAGGAAAGGGATAATTTTCAGCTGCGGTGTTAAACATCAGTTCTTCTAAAATCAGCGATGGGACTGTGGGGTCCAACCCTACCAAAGCCTCTCGGCGCCTGCCTGGGTTCCCTGTGTGCCCACATGAAACAGCCCTTTGCAAGGTGGTCCAGCTGTGTGTCTCCTGTGGAAAGCACACAGAGAACTCCTCCTTTTCTGCTTCATTTCCTGCGGGAGAGGGCACAGCAACACTGCCAGGGCTTGCAAATCCCCCGGGGTACCCTGGGTCTCTCCCACCTCAAGCACCAGGGCAGAGCCACCCTAGAGATGCAGCACAAATGCACTCACAGCCTCTCCTGAGGCACATCCTGACCTAAGGCAGAGGAAAAGCCTTGGTAAGTGATGCCAGGCGGAGCAGGGAAGGGGAAAGGCTTACAGAAATCAGTGTAGGAGAAAGGTGGTGGATCCCCCCTCACTCCCTCCCTTCTTCTACATAATGCCCAACTGTGTGGAGAGCAGCCGAGCCCCGGCCAAGACCTCAGGCTCTGAAAAGGCAGCTTTTAGTGAGAGCTGTGAGAGCCCGGCCCGTGTGGTGCTGCTAACATGACACTGAACTAACACTGCACTACAACCAAAGCATTTTAATAATTTAATATAATAAATGTCAGAAGGAGTGAATAATTCTCTGTAACCCTGAGGAGGCTGTAGGTGCCAGAAGGAGCCAAGTGAGCTGCTTTAGCAATAGCCCTTTGACTCTCTGAAGATAAATTTAAACCAGATGATGGATGCTGGGTGGTCGCCTCTGTGGGCAGAATGGCAAGCACTGTTCAGAAATGCGTCACTGACACAATTTAGCCCCAAAATTTGGAAGGCAAGGGCTGCAGAGAACGGACAAAGAAAAGAAAGCCAGATTTCTAGGTAGCTGTTCCTCCATCTGGGCATCAAATCTGAAGAGCTACAGTGTGTTTACCTGCCTTTGGCAAGAACATTCCCACTTTGAGCAGTAAGTAGCATGTGGGTAATTGTTCCAGAAGGCTCTTTAATAAGCTCCAGGCAGTGACCCACGTGCCTCTGGAATTACGTACGGATGGCAGGGAGCAGTGATACCTGCACAAGCCTGGCCCTGCCCTGAGCCAGTGCTGTGGGAGGCTCTGCAGAGCAGGTGTTGCTGCTGCCCACGCTGTCAGCACACGTCTTAATCCACAGGTTTTGGCAATTTGCTCCTGAACACTCCCTGCCACTGCCTGGCCTCGGTACCAGGCTGTTCCACACTTTGCCAAGGGGTTAATGGCAGAGGACCCCCACAGGGAGACCCCCAGCTATATGGATGGGCACTGGTGACTGCGTTGGTGACACTAACAGGGACAGGGCATGTGACTCTGCAGCTGAGACACAAGGACCCAAAGCTGTACTCCTAATTTTACACAGCACGCTGAACGATGAGACTCACCAGGAAAAAATTCACACACCCAGCCTGGTTCTTCCCTGCTGTGTGCCCGTTGTCTCTGGCAAACTGAGGGTGAAATGCTACTGAAGGGAGCCAGCAAGGTTCAGTACTCATTTAACACTGTGTTGCATTAGTGTAAAACGGTATCCAGGGTCAGGCCAATTTCCTTGATGCACATTTATTCCAGTCATAATCAGTTGTTCTGGGAAAAAAAAAACCAAAACCAACCAATCAACCAACCAAAAAAAAAAAAAAAAATCTAAAACCAACCCAGAGTTTTGCTGAGAGATTCCCAAATAGTGCTTTTATATGAAGGGAAAAATAGCAAAGGCGGATCAAAGCTGAAATCACACCATTGCTTGGCAGCAGAGGAGTGAAACAGCTGCAGATTGCCATTATGGAAAAAGATTAAATAACTTTCTTATGGGATCTCTTTGGCTGTGCAAAGATATAAACTATTCATCGGCTAGAAAGTGGAGCGAAGCTTTTCAGCAAGACTAAGTAACCCATCCTGGAATGGACACTGGTGGGATACTGGTTGATAAAGCTCTGTTTCAGTGTGCTGGGGCAGGAGTCTCCCAGCACCACAGTGGAGGGAACAGGTACAGCCTTGGCAAAGGAGCTCCTCTGTGAGTGCTGTGGGGTGAGCCAGGGCTGAGCCCAGAGCCCTGTGCTGGCAGCAGCTTGGGGCTGCCACAAGAGCAGAGCCTGGTGGCAGCCTGTGCTCTGTAGTCAGGAATGGCCATAAAATATTCATTTTCCAGGCAAAGAGTAGCAGTTAATGCTGTCAGTGACACTGACACTGGCCCTGGCTGTAAATTTGATTCTGGCGGAGCTCTGTTGATTTATGTTTACCAGCGATCCAGCTAACACGTCTAGGATAAAGAACTGGGAACAAGGAGGGCAGGAGATTATATCACCCATCTAGTAACCAAACAGAGCACATCTGTGCAGTGCAAAGTGTCAGGTCCCCGTGGCACTGCTCAGAGAAGGCACTGGGTAAATATTTGCTTTTATAGGACAAGTGTTCGTTTTCCACATACAACAGGAGAGCATCAGCTCCATCCAAAGGTGGGAAAGCTGAAACTGAAGTGACAAGTGTTTAAAGTGAATTACAACATGGGTGCTAAAAGCTGTGAGGGGCACAGCCTTTTTAAAAGTATTGCACTGGGAAGAACAGAGTTGGCAGGCAAGCTCTTTAGAAGGCTGCCTGGGATGACTGCTTGCAGCTTCTCTCCCTGGGAGCTTGCTCTGGCCTCTGAGCCCAGAGGAGCTCACCACGAGGAGCCTGCCTTGGGGCGATGGCAGGGCCAGACTCACCTCTCCTCACACATCTGATAATTTATACCCTCAACTTTTCTCCATTTCTAGCCCATTTAAGAGGAATAGACTGTGTTTAATGGGAATGCTGCCCTGCACACCTCTTCAAGTTTCTCCTTGCGTGGCTGTGGCTGATGCGCCCTATCCTCACCCCTTCTCCTCTGAGTTATTCCCCCAGTGCTGCCCACAGCCCCCAGACGCTCTGTCACAGTTACTCTGCAATGTGTTTTCCGCTGTGGTTTCACAGCCCTTTCTGGCCACTGCTTTATCTCTGTCTCTGATGTGAAAGATAAGACCTTCTCATAACCACCCAGGCTGGCTCCCCTTGGTAGCAGCAATTTCTTGAGTGTGCCCAGTGGCCACATCCCAAACACTGACAGATGTGGCAAGGAGAGGCCTCTGCACTGGCATCTCCCCTTCCTTCTCCTCTGGTTTCATCTTATCCAGTCAAATATCCCAAAGTCAGGGAATGCTCCTGTCCCGAACTCAGGGGGTTTAGGGCTTTCAGCAGGGCAGGAGCTGGTGTTGTTCAGTGAGTGGTCTCACCTCCTCTGAAGGCAAGCCAGCACCACAGAAGGCCTCCACAGCTGACATCCCAGAGCTGTCCCCCCTTGACTCCCCAGTCCTTGCACACGTGTCCCAGGTGGCAGAGCAGGGCATCTCAGACCCACCTCATCCCTCTCCAGCTGTTTAACACCCAACCTAGCGAGTTAGCAGAGTTAAATGCCAAGTGCTTGGGAACTCCTTCTAGTTAATAGAGCAGAAACAATCAGCAGAACCACCTACTTCTTAGATCTCAGAGAAAAATGCAGCTATTTTCACCCAACATCCCTCGCAGGAGCCAACGAGCAGCTCCACCTCGCATGACACCTCCCCAGCTGCAGTCACAGCTCAGCAGCATCGCTTCCCAACTCACCCAAAAGCTGTACAGCAACAAGCACATCAGGTGGAAAAACAAATCATTAATCAGTTAGAGCACTGCCCCCATTGCACAGGGCTGGAAGTTTTAGAAATGCCCTGCACGCGTTCGGTGGCAAACTGATGAAACCGTTATTCCATTATCCAAAGTTTATAGTTTTCAACGCCAGCCCCATTCTTAGAGCAGCTGAGCTGCAGTGTGTTCTGATGGGAAAGCCTTTCCATCAGGTTGCACATGGAGGGAGCTCCTTGCTGGCTCTGGTGCCACAGTGCCAGGGAAATTCTGCCTTGTAGATCCAACCCGTACCAAGCCAGCCTGCTCCGGGACAGCGTGCGGAGGTACCTGCAGCTGCCAGCAGACCAGACAGTGCTGATCCTACACGCCAAAGTCGCACAGAAGTCCTACGGCAATGAAAAAAGGTGGGAGATTGTTCCAGCTTCCCCAATAGCCACTTGTAAACCCAGCTACCTAAAGCTCAATTTCAGCCTTGCTAGCTTTCGCTAATCTAAGCTGGTGATGCAAATTATTTTACATATCCCCTCTCCGTTCACTCATGACATCTTTGCATCCAAAGCCATTGTTTAGTCTCCATGAACTGAATAACACAAGAAAGGTATTAGCTCCAACCTGCATCCATCTCAGTTAGACATTCCCAGTGGTCAGGTTCTTTCCGTGGAGCGGTAAAGAAAGACAAAGTAAAAGAAGTCAAGGTTCTATTCAAATCTCACCCCCCAAGAAGGAAAGGCTAGTCTTTTAACTGCCCTGTAACTCTTGTCCTAAAATCTGCACAGCCGCAGCAGGGACTGGGGCGTTTCCATCGATGCCAGTGGTCTCCAAAAAGCTGCTGTTTTTGAAAATCCTTCCCACACTGCAAAAACACCTTGAGGTTCTGGCTTGAATCTCCAAAATTGCCACTCCCTGGCAGTGACGTCAGACTGCGGCACTGCAATGTAATTAATCCTCCATTAATCCTTGTGATATAAATACTCCTCCGTTATTACCGAGGATGGAATAGCTGGGAGGCGACGAGCTCAGCCTCCAAGGTGTAACCACTCAGACCCCAGCGACCCCAGGAGACAGCTCTGGGATGGGCTGGCTGTGCCTACAAAGTCCTCACCACATCCAGTGTCCTGCCAGGGGCTGCTAGTCCACAGGTAAAAGTGTTATTTTAGGACTGAGTCTTCCAGCCAGGAGGGAGTCCTGTCATCACAGCCTCTTTCCTCTGCTCCTGACCCCGTGCAAAGGATGAGCGTGAAAATCAGATGCCACGTCTGAAAAGGGAGTGAAAACCTGCACAGAGCTCCCAGGTTAAAGTTTAAAGGTGCTGCTGCTGTTTTCCTTCACAGTGGGAGTCAGGGGTCTGTGCTGTGGATGAGTTGTTTAAATAAACCAGGACTTTAGGGCTCCAAAATATCCAACCCCCTGCACTGGTGTTTTCTCTGCTAGTGCTTTACCCAGTATCAATAGAGGATGAATTTACACCATTCACACAAGTGCAAAGACAGTGGAAACCCAAATAAAACACAGGAAAATGGGTTTCCAAACTCCTGGCTGTAGATTTATTTGCATTGGGCTGCAAAACTGATAGTGAATGCAAACTCTGTTCCCAACCTGCTGAAACTCCCACATGGCAGTCAGGCAGAGGCAGGGTCTGATCCCTCCCTGTCTTTGGTGGGTGGAGGTGTGGGTGCCAGGGTCCCTGTCCTCCCATCCCAGGGCCATCCTGCCACTGGTGGGATCATGGCCACCAGTGGCACCGCCAGATGTGGCAGCTGTTGAGGCTGGAGCCAAGCACTGGAGGTGGTGCAGGGCAGAGTGTTCCCAGCCCCTCGCTGAGCACCACGTGCCTCCTGCGGTGCAGGGTTGCTCCCGGTGTTGGTGATCCCCAGTGAAGGTCTCTGCTCTCAGCACAGCCATCCAGCCACTCCTGAGCACCTTTTCAGGGTGCTGAAGGGCAGTGAGAAAATGCCCTCTTGTCTCTGCAGGTTTTTCTGCCCCCCACCTTGTGTTTACCTGAGCGGGCCGGGATGGAAGTTAAAGCAGGAGCAAATCAAAGGTGAGCACTGGCCAGCAGCCCTGGACCTCTCCTCCCTCCTTTCCTGCACCATGGAGAGCTGCCCTCTGCCTCTGCAAAGGGGAGAGTGACTCCGTTTACGTTGGTTTTGGCCCCCCAAACTCCTTTCCTGCTCAAGCCTGAGCCCCCTGAAATCCAGACCCAGGGAGGGCTGGAGCTTGGCCATGCTCTGCTCCTGAAGAAGCTGAGCCTGTGCAGGGGCTGGAAGGTGCTTCCCCTTTTCTCTTCCAGCCAGGGACCGGGGCGAGGCTGGATTTCGGGTGTGTGGGTACATGGGGCTGGACAGCATGGGCGGCAGCCTGATGGAGACCCAGAAGCTCAGCTTTGAGGAGCAGCCAGACGCAAAGGTAAAGCCCGTGGCTCTCTGGGGCTGTGGGGATCCCCCTCACACAGGGGCTGGGCTGTCACCAGCATCACCCCACACCCTGGGATGTCACACCGTCCCCATCCCCGGGATATCACAGCTCTTTCTTCCTAGCCATAACTCCCCACTCCCACTCCGCCAGCCTGCTGTGGCACGTGCAGCAGTCCAGGCAGCCCAAAGATCCCTGTCTTTCTCTGGTACCATCTTTTCAGGTCGACAGCCCAGTGGCTGCCAAAATCTGCACAGCTCCCTCAGCCCTGGTTCCTTCTCCTGATGAGCAGCGCTGCTGCTTGTCACAAAATGAAAGCCTGGTCCTTCATTTGCAGATAAACAGCTAAAAAAAAGCCCCAGTTGATCCCAAAGTTCAAAAGCTTCAGCAGAGCTCTGGCATCTTTTGATTGGAAAGGAAAAAAAGGAGAAAAAGCATTATCTGGGGTCCCCAAAGAGCACAGGGTCTGAGCCAGGCCAGGAACCTTACAGAAAGAGCCTTTGTCTGCAGTGCTTGCCTTGCTGCTAAGGCACGGCATATCGGCCAGGATGGGGGAAACCATAAACCCAGGGCAATTTCTCATGTTATGTGGGATAAATCACACATGAACATTCATTCCCATAAGGAATACTCTGCCCCCAGTGTAAATAAAGCCTCTGACGATCCCCAGCTCTTCATTCCACCTGTAATAACATCTCTGGTCGTTTCTCCCTTTAAACGAACCCGGGGCTGGTTGAAAGGACGCTATTATGTCCTCGTGGGGAGGTGAGGAGGGTGAGGACGGCTGGTGGGGCTGGGCTGGAGCTGCTGGCAGCTCCTCTGTGCCCTTGGCAGGGGTTCAGCTGTGCCAAGGCCCTGTACATCTCGGACACGGACAAGCGCAAGCATTTCCGCCTGGTCCTGAAGCTCTTCTTCAGCAACGGGCAGGAGATCGGCACCTTCCACAGCAAACTCATCAAGGTCATCTCCAAGCCCTCGCAGAAGAAGCAGTCACTGAAGAACACGGACCGTGAGTACAGGAATGGCTCTGTGGGGAGGAAAGTGGGTGCCAGCCCAGGATGGGATGCTCTCTGCTCACAGCTTGGCTCTGGAGTGCTCCAGGCTGGACCCAAAGCCCATGGGAACTCCCAAAAGAGGATGTATCTGGACATGGTGTTGTCTCATTTCCAAATGGTTCACCCATCACGAGGTGTAATGCCCTGATGCCAACGTGCTCCCCACACCATGGGCCCCACCTGCACTCACCCAGAGAGGAAGGCAGCTGGGTGGGTGCTGGCTGCTGCCAGGCTGGGTACCCCAGGAACCAGGGCTTGTCCTCCCTGGGCCTGACAGAGCCATCGTTCAGTCCTGGCAAGCACTGACCCAGCCACCCCTCCCCACAGTCTGCATCTCCTCGGGCTCCAAAGTGTCCCTCTTCAACCGCCTGCGCTCCCAGACCGTCAGCACCCGGTACCTGTCTGTGGAGGGGGGAGCCTTCATCGCCAGCGCCAGGCAGTGGGCAGCCTTCACCCTCCACCTGGGTAAGGACCCTCGGGGGACACTGATGCCACCACGCCCAGGGCTGCCTTCCTCCAGCCTTGGCTCTCCCCTCCTGCAAAGCCAGTTCTTGGGCACAAAACGGGTGGGAATTAGCCAGGGGATGCAGGAATCTGGCTCAGTCTTGCCTCTGCCCGGCATTCCTGGTGTGTCTCTGGACGTTTCTCACTGGCTTTGAGGGCACAGAGGCTGTGACCAGGGCAGCAAGAGCTGTACTGGTCTGGAGATTCACTAATCCCAGCAAGTGACTTGCCTGGAAGAGGCAAGAGCGCAACAGCATCCCTGCCCACACTGCTTACAGCGGTGTCCCTGCAAGGTCCTGCATCCCCATCCTGCTCCCCCGTGCTGGGCTCCCAAGGAGTGGTGGTCTCTCCAAGCAGCGCAGAGCAGAGAAAGCAGTAAGAAAGTAGCAGGAGCACGGCCGGAGCTGTGCCTGGCAAGGTGAACCCGCTCCCCGGGCGGTGACTCTGCCTCTCTCCTTCCCGGCCAGCCGACGAGCGCTGCACCCGCAGCGAGTTCCCCCTGCGGGAAGGGTACATCCGCTACGGCTCCGTGGTCCGGCTGGTGTGCACAGCCACCGGCGTCACCCTGCCGCCCCTGGTAAGCTCCATCCCTGCGGGTGTCGGGCAAACGGGCCGGGCCGCTGCACGGATGGCTCTGGGCGGCGGTGCCATCCCGGGGATGCTGCCGCCCGCAGATCATCCGGAAGGTGATGAAGCAGTACGCCATGCTGGACGTGGACGAGCCCATCTCCCAGCTCCACAAGTGTGCCTTCCAGTTCCAAGGCAGTGACCGCATGTACCTGTGTCTGTCCACGGAGAAAGTGATCCAGTTCCAGGTACGGCAGTGCAGGAGCGGGTGAGGACCCCAGGGTGATCCCTTATCACCTCTCCAAGCTCCTCTGTGTTGCTTGTGCCTGGGGAACGTATCACCAGGAGGGGTTTTGCATCCAAATTGAGGCCGGAATCGTGGCAAAACTTTGGTGGGGTCATTGTCACTGCGGTCTTTGAAAAGGAATCACTTCCTAGTGGGTGAAGCAGTCGCTTGCTGGAACCAAGACGCTGAGGGCAGAAGCCAAGCGTCCCAGCTCCATTCTCCACCATCTCCACTGCAGTGTGTTTGGAGCTGTGGCACTCTCCACAGGCATCTCCCTGCCCGAGGGAAGCCAACCGGGAGCTGCTGAACGACGGCTCGTGCTGGACCATCATCAGCACGGAGACGGTGGAATACACCTTCAGCGAGAGCCTGGCCTGCATCCGCGAGCCCGTCAGCCCCGTGCCGCTCATCGCTGCCCTGCAGGTAGGCACAGCCACGGGCTGGCCCCTCCGTGTCACCTGCCTGCCTCCCTCGTGCCTCCTGCTCCTGAGCCCTCGCACCCCTGTGGCATCTCCCAGTTTTGGGATGCTGTGGGAATGGGATGCGCAGGCAGAGCATCCTGTGGGAGAAGGAGTCTGGCTCACTCTGCCACGTAACACTGCCACACGCTCTGCTTGTCACAGCTCACGGGCGGCGGGGACGTGGCCATGCTGGAGGTGCAGGGGGAGTATTTCCATGCTCACCTCAAAGTCTGGTTTGGAGATGTGGAAGCAGAGACGATGTACAGGTAACATGGATAAGGGGGCCGTGAGGCAGGCAGGGAACAGCAGCCAGGTGTGGGCTGTGCTGGGCAGATCTGGGAAGGACATGGCTGCAGACCGTGGGGACAAGGACACTTGCACTGCCCATCCTGCAGGAGTAAGAACAAGCATTGCAAACAGAGGCAGGGATGAGTCTGGTGCCTGCTCTCTGCCCTGGCTGCAGTCTGGGGATAGCCGTGGGTGGGGGACAACAGGGACTTCAGGGAGCTGCAAACAACAAAGCAACCCTGGCAGAGAGGAATGAAAGACTGGGGAGGAGAGAGGAAGCTGGCTGGAGGCTTCACACTGAGCTCCAGGACAGAGGAGAAGTGCTATCACTCACTGCTGGCTGTTCCTGCATAGGACCCTCCTCAGCTAATGCATATTTTCCTCTCCTGCACTGTTGCCAGGAGCCCGAAGTCCCTTGTGTGTGTCGTCCCTGATGTCTCTGCCTTCGGCAGTGACTGGAGGTGGCTGCGATATCCCATCACAGTCCCGCTCCTGCTGATCAGGGACGATGGCCTCATCTACTCCAGCTCGTTCACATTCACCTACACCCCGGAGCAGAGCTGCATCCCAGGACAGCAGGTGCTCTCAGATGTTCCCCAGGACTCAGACAAATTACTTGACAGCATCCATCAGGAGTTTACCAGGACCAACTTCCACCTCTTCATGCAGACCTAGCAGGCTGGGCGGGCAGAGGCTTGGCCTTGCCGCTGGCCCAGGGAAGGGGAACAGCCCCAAGCCCTGCTGGGGGGGCTCATCCAGGGCTTGGGGTAGCCCTGCCAAAGGGTCCTCCCCACCCATGGAACACCCACCATGCTCCTGTGATTTACTGATTCGTCTCTTTCTCACGGCAGCCTCTTACACTGCTGAGATCTCACATGACAGCATCAATAAATCAGGCTTGAAGGACTCTTTAACTGATTCCATTGCCTTTTTACTAGCTTGCATGATTTACCTGCATGCTGGCACAGAGCTCCACAGCTCCCTCAGTGTCCTCACTACATATATTCAAAGGCCGGGAGGGACAGGGATAACGCACGAATGCGACCTTAAGTGTTACTGATACATACCAGGAGTCCCTGCATTGCTGCTGTGCTTTTCATAATGAGGAGCTGCTTCCCAGCAGCCAAATACCCAGCACCAGATGTTTTGGTTTTTTATTGGAGGCCCAAATGGGGTTATTTAAGAAGGAAAAGAGAAAAAGAGAGAAAAAACTTCAGTGTGAAACCCAGCTCCTCCCTAGCAGGCGTGGCTCTGCCAAGCTCTGTTGTTTTACACAATTAGCCACATGCAGAAATGCAGTGCTGGCATCAGCAGGAAACTGCTGATTTAGATGTCATAAAAGGCAACCAGGTTTCCTGGAGCTGGACATGAGCATTTTGCAGAGTGGGTCTTAAAGGCTTTATTTAGATCTCCGTGGCATCCAAAGGCCCATGGTGTACCTGGAAACCTTCTGGTTTGGCAGTCCTGAGCTGGGGTTTGAAACACTCCGACAGCCAGACTACAGCAGTAGTCAACCCAGCCTGACCTCGGGGCAGTGGGCAGGAAAGCAGGGGAAGCACAGCCCCCCATGACCTGCAGCACCCCAGGATGCTCACATGGGCATCCCTGGACCATCACCTGGCTTACCTCCGTGTTTTCTGTGATCTGGCACGTTTCAGATGCAGCACTGTCCTGCACACAGTCCATCCTCAGCCTTGTTGTGTGTACCCTGTGCCACACTGTGGCTCCAGGTGCTGAGTTTGGGGCTGCAGGGGACTGACAGCCTCACACCACTCAGCAGGGAGATGCTCAGGCATGTCTGGAGTCTTGGCCTCTTCCCTCTGCAGCTTGTACCTGGCCCTGGCTCCCATGGGAACACAAGAGCTTGGGTCCCCAGGATCCTAACCCAGGGCTTCCCAGGGAACAGCACCTCCCTAAACTCCACCACGACACGGAGTTCCTTCTTCCCCAAAATAGGAATCTCACCGAGGGTAAAAAGCTGTTGGCAGACACATCTCTGCATCTGGAGCTGCTGTGGAAAAACTGGGAGAATATTACAGCACATGCCAACAGCCAGGGGCTGGTGGAGGAAAAGGCTGGAGGACAGAGGAAGGGTGACCACATGGAGATCCACGAGGGATTCAAAAGCAAGCAAGTTCCTCGAGCAGGTGGCAAAGTCCCAATGTGCTCGTTAGGTGTTGGGAGCAGTGGTACAAGACTACACTGCTCCCATTCCTGGAAAATGCTCAAGTATCTTACATAGGTGTGGGGGAATGGGGGCTTCCCCTGCGCTGCTGCTGCTGCTTGGGCCACCCCATCAGCCCACACTTACTATCCCCTGCACTCACCTCCCCAGCAAATCCACCCTGGCCCTAATGCACCTGAGGCTGAGATGTAAGAAAAAACTTAAATCAACCCAAAAAGAGGATCCCCATATTTCCCCAAAAACCATTTCCTCTCCCATCTACTCAGTGAAGAGCTGGAGGGCTGTGAAAGGATGGGGCGAAGCCTTTTGGTTGCTGCCTACATCAAGAGTGTCTGGAGCCCACAGGCTCCTCAACCCGCTCACCTCCCTCAGAGGCCAGGGCATAATTCACATTTTATGAATGGAAAGCGCTCTGGGTTATATTTAGCACCAACCCAGACCCAAAGGGCAAGAGGAGCACTGCTTATTGACTTCAGGGGCTTGGAACAAGCCTGCCTTGTTATGTTTACAGCACTTTGCTGGATGGAGAGGCCAAGAAAGCACCGAGTGGCTCATTCTTGAAGCCTGATGGATTAAGCAAACAGCCGCAGTAATTCAAGCCACATGGGGAAAGGGGAGAGGTGGCGGCGGCGGGCTGGGGGGCCTTGAGGGGCTCCTGCCTTCCCCCACCGGCCACGGGCTGCCTTTAATCTGCTTTTCACAGCAGCTCCCACCCTGGGAACGAGGAGCTTTGAGCTCCTGGAGCTTGCCTTGCCTGCCACTTGCCTGCCACGAGGAACATATGCTCCACGTCGCGCGTCAGAGCTGGGAGCGTGGCAGAGCTGTTTATTTGCATAACCACTGATTAACACAAATGGCTCGGACAGGCGCCAGCCAGCCATTGCATGCTCTCGCTCAGGAGTCAGCAGCGCCGGTCTCTGCCGGATCCTGCAATAATCCAGCATGCGTCCGGGAAACACGGCCCGTCCCTCCGGCTCTGGCGAGCTGGGCTGCCCGCAGAGCCCGTCTGGCAGCGCTGTTCTGCGCTCCTGAGCTGTACCTGGAGCTTTTCCCTGTCCCCCAGGCAGCCAGAAACATGGGTGGGTATAAAATCAAGCATGAAAAAACCTTTACATCGCTCCAAGAGCTGGGGATTTAGGAAAAGCGTCGAATGCATTAAGGATGCACGGGATAATTCGTGTGTAGAATCTGGTGTTGCACGAGCATCTCCAGGTGATGGTGAGGCTTGAAGGCAATGGGGATCCCCTGCTCCCAGTATCCAGGGTGCAGCTGGGACAGCCTCACCACATCAAGCAGCCACTTCAGGTCCCAGAGGAGAGCATGACCTCTAAAAACATCAAGAAGAAAATAAAATCCTGGCTTTCCCTCCGTGACACAGCATCCCAGAGGAACGCTAAGCCTGTTTTGGGTCTGTCTCCCTGCCCGGGCTGTGTCACTGCGCTGCCCGTTCGAAAGAAGCTGCTGCCATCTAGTGAACCCAGCCCAGCCCAGTCCGACTCCAGCCCAACCCCAGCCTAATGGTCACACTGACTGCCCATTGTGCCCGGGGCTCAGGCCAGCCCGGGCACCTCTGGCCATCTCCGGGGGACATTTTCTGCCCAAATCAAAGAGTTTGGCTGCTTTCTAAACAGCCACTGCACTGCATTTTGCCCCAAATCACACAGCAGGTTTCCTGACGGGTTGGTTGAGTGTTTTTCAGAGAGGGGAGGGCAGCTGTGGAACACGTGGAGGGGGGACAGTGTCCCTTCCCTGCTCACTCAGCCACATCCAGCTGGTGCCACCACCCTTGGCACTGAGGTGGCAGGAGGGCTGGCTTGCTTGTAGGGCAATTTGTAACAACACCAGCAGGAAGACCAGAAAAACTCCGGTTAAGCGGGGCTTTTGCAACCTCTGAGTGCAAGGGATGGGCAAAGGGGGAGCTGGCCAGGGGGCTGTTCTGTAGCAGTGAGGTGTTTGCCTCGGCAAGGACAGCCCCAGGCAAGAGAGTCTGCTGTGCTGTGACTTGGTCACCTCCCTGACAGGAGTGTGGGCAGGGCAGTGGCAATTCTCCCAGGTCGCTGTCCACCCCCTGTGGAGAAGCATGGAGCTGGCATGGAGCTGTAGGCCGGCATCAGCAGGGAACCTGCATCAGGATGAGCTGCTGCAGCCAGTGCTGGAGACACGCACACTGAGAGCAGCCTGGCTCCCCTGCTCCGAGCCCTTTGCCTGGGGCTGTCCCTGCCCCTCACCCCCGGGCAGAGCCTCCAGGCAGGCCAGGGGGCCCATGGCCCACGCTGTCCAGTGTAAATGTCTGTATCCCTGGCCCTCAGGAACAGAGGATGTGGGGATGCTGCTCTGCCCATCAGCCAGGGGAAAGGAGCAAAGAAAAACCTTTTCTTGAAAACTGCCCCCAAGTGTGGATGCCCAGGGCTGATGCGGTGTACAAAAGGGACTCAGCCAACAAGACTGAGCCAAGGGGCCAGTTACTGCACCCTGAGCCATAAAATCCCTCTCCCCACCAAGCCTGGCTCCAGCACTACCCACAGAGCCCAGTGGGGTCCCGTTACCCTGAGAACCCCCCCAAGGGCACTCCTGGCCCCAGCACACAGGGCCATAGATTTGCACAGTGCCCAGAAACCCTGTGCTGCTTTTATCCTTTTTCTGACAGAGCTATAAATTACCCAGCTGGGCCTCAGGATGCAAAACTGTGCTGGGGCCAAAATAAGCCAAGCTGGGTTGCTGAGGAATTACAATTACCTGCTCCAGAGGCTTCAAGCGCATCAGGAACTGCTCAGGCGTGTGGCCCTGCTGGCCAGGCTCTGAAATAAACCCAAATAGCATTAAGGGCAGAGCGAGCCCGAGGCACCCGTGGGTGCCCACGTCACCAGCAATGCCAGGAGTGGGTGTTATTAGCCCTGGGCCCGAGATGGAAGGTTCAGGGGCGGAGACTGCCACGCTTCTGTGCCCACAGCCCTGGGCACTCAGCTCTGCCCATGCAGCCAAAAAGCCTGTGGAAAATTAGGCTTCCTTTTTGTCACTAGTTTTTTTTCCTAAAAACAAGCTGAAAACAAGCTCATTCCTTTCACGCTCCGGACTCTCTACAACTCAGGGAAGGACCAAGCCCAGGGGCCAGCAGTATCCCACCAGGCTGGAGTGCTGGGTCACTGCCCCAGGGCTGAAGCTGGGGCTGGATGGCCTGATTAGGGGTGCGGGGTCAGTGCTGGACACAGCTCCGTGTGGTCAGCCCCACGCTGCAGCACTGCTGGGGGATTTGTGGGTCCAGTGAGCGGGGGCCGGATGGAGGGCGCTGGCAATCTCCTTTCATCCTGTTCTCAAAAGAAACACATGGATAGTTTTCTCAGGATTCACTAGGGAAGGAAAGTAGCTTTTGAAACAGCTTAAATAAACAACTGGGCTTGAAAAACATGCCCTGATTTCCATGCACTGCTGCAGTAATTAGGGTGCAGACCAGGCAGGCAGTAACAGATCAGCAGTGAGAAGGAAAGGACTGGACGCAGCTCCCTTCCTGTGAGGCCAGGGAGGACTCGGCACCAGTGGAGCTGCCCATGGAGAAGATGAGCAGCACCCCTGGGTGCTCATCCACAGCCCCAGGGCTGTGGGCTCGGCAGGACCCTGGCGTGGCTTTGCCCAGAGCACCGTGAGGAGCAGGCAGGACCGTGCAGCACCACGCATGGAGCACACTGGCACCCAGCTAGCTGCATGGTGGTGCTGGCTGCCAACACCCCCGTGCCCATATCCTGCTAAATCCAGCCTGCTGCCCTGGCTGGTTTGGGCTGGGACAGCTCAGGGGTGATGCCCCAGCTCTCCCACTGGTGCCCCCCACCTCTGCAGCAGACTTGGCCAGAGGCAGAAGAAAAGGCACTTCATCAAACCCACTCCAGCAAATGTCTAGATGAACAGCAAGAGCAGGATGGGTGCCAAGAGGCAGGGTGAGATTTGCTCTTTGCTTTCTGCCTTGGGGTGCTCACCGGGAGTGTGGCTCTGGCAGAGGAGCCTCCCCACCCACCTGTGGCTCCCAGGGAAGCTGGGGATGCACCCAGGGTTTGCTCCCAAGCCCCTGCCCAGTGTCACCAGCCCGCCGGGCTGCTTTTGTGGGTGTGCACGGTCACCGTCCCCTCGCACCCTGCAGAGAGCCGGCACGTGTGCTGGGGGAGCGGGTGGGTTTGAAGGGCTCTTTGTTCCCCCGTGTAATTATACCTGAGCAGCGGAATAGAAACGTGCTGAAAACCCCTCGCTGGACCTTTCTGTCAGGAGCCGGGGCATTTGGCTGCACAGTGGCTCCATTGTTCCCTTCCATGAGCCTGGACCAGCCAGACCACCTCCTGCACCTCCCGCTTCCCCAAAATAACCAGCCTGTGATTTAAAAACAGGTCTTTTCCCTCCAATACCGGGCAAAATGCCCCAAGCCTCCCCCCTATCCAGGGCTGGCAGGGCGACGCTGTGGCACCAAGGGCAGGGCCCGCAGGTGAGCCTTTGGCACTGGGGACACCCCCAGCACCCCGGACCTTCACAGAGCCATGGGGACATCCATGGGGACATCCATGGGGACTCGTATCCATCCCTGCTCATGGAAAACCCCACAGGCGGAAAGGGGCGGGGAAGAGGGCAGGGAGAGAAGGAAGAGGGAGAAAAAAAAAGGGGGGGGGAC
>VZTG01003473.1:911804-933228 GCA_013397845.1 Melanocharis versteri | reverse complement strand
GAGGGGGCAGAGCCGGGAGCAGAGCCGGGGGGAGCGGGGGTCCCGCCCGCCGTGCCGGGCGTGCCCAGGAGGGAGCAGCAGACACGCGGGGAGGGAGCCGGGAAGGCGGGGAACCCGGGGGATGTCGCGGGGTTCGGCAGGGAAATTATGGTTGTCCCATTCCTGGAAGTGTTCCAGACCATGTTGGATGGGGCCCTGAGCGACCTGCTCTAGTGGAAGTTGTCCCTGACCCTGGCAGGGGCGGTGGGTCCCTTTCAAAGCGAGTCATGCTCTGGTTCTGTGACACACAGCCCTCCGGGAGCCACTTTGGCACAGGTGACAGGCTTGGCGCTCCCCTCCCCCCACCAAGAAACCAGAGCTTTGGGCATCGCCACTTGCACCGAGACTGGCACCAAGCGAGATGGGACAGAGGACGGGGAAGGAGGAACTGGAAGGTTTTAGCCCCAAGTATCAGAATATCCCTGCAGCGAAGGGTCACCTGCACCCAGTGATACCGAGGGATGGAAGGTTTTCACCTGGCAGAGCCCAGCCCCAGGGACAACCTGCTCTGTTAGCTCCACACAGTCCCAGTTTATCCAGCTAACTGGGAGCCCAGTGATGCCCCTCTCCAGCCCGTGGGCTGCAGCAGGACCCCCAGCCCCGGGGCTCACCCTGACCCTGCCTGCAGCCACAGGGAGCCCAACTGTGCACCCGACTCAGCACCCAGGCAGCTGGGGGAGGCTCGTGGGGTGCTCATGGGAAACACCACATCAGGGTGCAGGAATTGTGTGCTCCCAGACTCTGCAGGTTTGAGGTGTTGGGGACAGGCACCACAATCACCAGCACATCACTGCTGTGACCCATTCTGGCACCTTTGGCACGTAGCACAGCACACACCCCAGTGCCTCAGCTCACACTGCGAAATGACAGACCCAAACACCCACAAACATCACCTCAAAACCCCCTGGAAGCCATAAAGCAAAGGGGGTCAGCAAGGTTACACAATTTTCCAGCTCCTCCATGTCCCTGGTTCAGGGAGCATTTGGGAATGACAGACCTTCCCCGGCCACGCAATCACATCAGTACCTGGGAGGGTTCCAGCTGTTTTGAAGCCAGATAAAGCAGATCCTCAGCCTTCTGGTTTTAAAACCAGAGCAGCACTAAGAAGAAAAACATCAAGTGCCTTCTGTGAGGTCAGAGATAAAGACCAGGAATTCTCAAGGTATTAGTGCCTCTCAGCACACACCAGGTACAGGCAGGCTAGCTAGAAAGGCAGAAAGGCAGATGGAGGGAATGGTGACAAATCCATCTCAGGAACTGGGGCTCTGCAAGGACAGGCAGGCAGCCAGGCTTGTGCTCTGGGGACTTGCAGACTACCCGTCCAGATTGCTTTGCAAAAACAAGGCACTTTTACGCTGAGGGCAGTTTTGGAAAGTACACAGGATTCTTGCAACCAAGAGACGAAGCCCAGGAGAGAAAAAAGGGAAAAAAAGAAAAAAAAAAGTGACAAACATAGGTTGTTCCAAGCAGCACGTCCAAGAACCTGTCACAGCCACAAGAACATGGAGATCGCAGGAGGACGTCACCGATGTGCTAACAAACAGCAGCTCCCACGGAGCACAGGAGGGCCCTGGGAGCACATGGCTCTGCTTTTCCTAGCATTGGGTGAGATTCTCAGAGGACCTTTGAGAGCACACCTGGCCCAGAGCAGGCAACAAGGAGAAGAGCATGTGCTACTCCCTCACCCCGAGGGAGCCTGTGTACTCGTCCCAATTTGTTTCCTCTGTCTGTGCTAATCCAAACCACCTGGAGCAGGAATTCCCAGCAGGGAGAAGGGAATTAGATTTTCTTGAGGATGATAATCCACTTAAATACAGCACTTCTGAGGAGCCCCAGCACTGTTTCCAGCGAGCAGCCCTGCTCCCCATACAGCCCCTGCTCTCCCACCTGCCTGAGGAGAGAGGTGGGTCCTGTCCACTGAGAGCACCAAGCTGGCAGAGCAGAGGGGCTTGGACAAACAGCAGCTTCCTCCAGAACTTGCCTGAAAGAGCAGCTGTTTTAGTCCCAAACAGCATGAAGTCACCTGTGGACTTGTTCCCAGAGCAGCTGATCAGCTCTGCACCTAGTGGAAGGCCTCTATTAGTTAAACAGGGTTTGCTTGAAACTTGGTCAAGCAAAACACCCAGCACATTGCTTTTGCTTGAGGGGACAGGCATGTGCTGCTGCCATCAGGGGACAGGTAAAAGCCTCTTTCTACCTCCCTCTGTCCCTCCTGATCACAAGAGGACAGCACTCTTAAAGCGCCATCACAAAACTGATCACGAGACAGGACAGACTCACCTCATGGCCCTGTGCTGTCTCTGCCTTACTCATCTGGAGGAGCTGAGCAGCTCCAGAGACCCAGGGCTGCTGGTCCTGTGGGAATCACTCATGGGTCAGGCGCTGGAGGCAGCTTGGGAGCTGCTGACAAAGCCCCTTTGAGCTGCAGGCCACCGCGCCAGGTCCCAGCGTGCCTCCCCCTTCAGTAAACCAAGTAGCTACACAAACATTAGCTCCCGGTTATCCAGCTCCCGAAAGTAATTTCAGATCAGAAACAGTTCAAAAAGCCAGTTTTAGAAAGTACCATTTATTTGAGAAAAAAAAATAAAATAAAAACCAGTAACAGTGGAAAATTCCCAAGAGCAATTACACAAGAGAACCTAAATATCCCGCGAAGCAGTCGCAGCTCCTGCCTGCCTGGTAGTGCTGTCCACAGGCAGCACAGTCCTCCCTCTCCTCTCCAGCCTCCAGTGACCTCTGTGCAGCTTTAGGGCCTCCCAGAGCCCACAGTTTCCCTGAACACACTTGTACTGGTGAGTCACCCAGAGGAGGACCTCTTCTCTCCCCCTGATGTCTCAACCCATGTTCCTGCCTCACCCTGACAAGGGGACATGTTTTTTTCTATCGCCTCTCTGGCTTTGGCCTCGAGCCTACAGCAAAGCCTCAGCAAGGAGGCTTCAGGAGCCATGAGATCTCCAACCAGCCTTTGAAACTGCCTGGTTTTGTGCTGCCTGCTCAGGTGCTCAGTTTGGGGACCCACACTCAGATTTTTGTCTCGGACCACGCCAGACTCAGAGCCACAGGAGGACTCAAATTGCTCTTGGTTCTGTAACACCTTCCTGACACGGAGGCACGGGACACACATCGCCCTTTGCTCTGGGAGACCGGGGGGTCGGTCCCACCCTCAGTGGAGGCAGGAGCCATGAACAGGGGATGTTAAGAAAGATCCACAGGGGAGGGTTCAGAGCTTGCCCCTCTGAAAGCTCAGTGCTCCCCAGTGGGAGATGCTGCCCAGGCAGGGCTCAGCTCCAGCCTTCCCCAAGAGGCAGGGGCTCAGCTCCAGCCTTCCCCAAGAGGCAGGGGCTCAGCTCCAGCCTTCCCCAAGAGGCAGGGGCTCAGCCCCAGCCTTCCCCAAGAGGCAGGGGCTCAGCTCCAGCCTTCCCCAAGAGGCAGGGCTCGGCACAGCAGTGCAGGGAACAGAAAGTTATCACCTCCACCCTGCAAGCTTCCAACCCCTGCTCTGACTCTGCGGATCAAACCCAGCACATCCTGGCCACAGCTGCTCCCAGGAGCCGGGACACAGCCACGGAGCCCCCGGATCCTTCCCGAGCACAAGTCTCCGGTGGTCTACACAAGACACTGGACAAACAGCAGCACAAACAAGATCAAAAGCTTCTTACACACCATAAGGCTGCTGAAGAATTAACTCCAGCCTTTTCATTCTCATCTGTATATATCTCAGTAAAATATATAATATATAGCTCTATAGGACTGATTGTAATATATTACAGCCTAGAATTACTCTTGTCTTTTCCCTACTTCAATCATATTTATGCATCCAACTTTGCATACAAGAAGTTATTGCCTTGAATTTATAATTGAAATTCACAGAATAAAGCTTAAATAGTTTTCACAAAGACTCATTATATTAGTGTTTTACATAAAAAGGATAAAAGTTACCAAATGAGAAAGCAGCCATTTCAGAAACTATAAATAATTCTATTAAAAAAAAAATCCTAGAAAAGTTATGAGAAAACCATAAATATCTTTACCCTCTATAGTAGCTGCTATAGAACTAGAAGAAACCTGTAACACTCTGTAGCTAACTCTGCTTCAGTTCAGAATATGAATCATATAAAACAGCATCTCTAGAGAAATGCCCGGCCAAAGGAAACACAAAGGGATTGAAAAAATAAATCTGAGGAAATTAAAAAAGTAGATTATTCCTTTTATTATTTCAAAACAATTTCTACAAACTTTATATAAACATTAGGCTATTTTCTTTAAAATTTTGTTATAAAAAAATCCTACAAGCAATCCTTAAAAAAAGGTAAGAGACTGAAGGCAAGGAAAGGGTGTCGCCATAGCCAAACACAACTGGCTGTCCTAATTTCAAGGACTAATGACCCTTGCCTGGGGCCAACAGGAAGAGACAGAAATCTCCTGGGTAAGACATTCCCATAGGCCCTTTATGGCATTCAGGGATACTGAGCCCTTGTGGGCCTTTTACTCCCTGATAAGGCAACATTATCTGTAGTGTAAGAGATTCATAAATAGTTCTCCACAAAAATGCTTCACATCAACAGCCTGCTGCAAGACATCTAGTAGCAAGATTCATAAAAAAAGCCATCTTCTATAGAAGCAGCCAATCTCAGCACGGCACGCTGGATGCAAACACATGGTGTTTGCTTCCATACAGTCTGGTTTGTGTTTATATACCCTCTATAAAACCAAGCAGAAAATTTGGCATCTTTATTCTTTTTACACTAACTTAGAAAAAAAATACACTGAGGATTTTTTTTCAGACTCTTTGTATTTCATTGGGCCCTTGTTAGCTGAGTGGGATGGGAAGGGTCACGAAGGAAGTTTGTTTTTTCTCAAAGTCACTTTGAAATTCAATCCAAAAAATAAAAAAAAGCATTTGTTCAGCACATCTCATCTGAGGGCACAGTGTTTCCGTACAGTCTGTTTGTCCCTTGATGGGCACGAGGTGCTGCCAAGCTTTAGGCATAGAACTCGTTTGTGGGGGCTTTCTTGTAGATGGGTTTCTTCCCCAGGTCGTAACTGCCCTCGTCCTTTTTCTTCATGCGATAGACCAAGAGCAGGATCAGGAAGATGGCAAACAGGAGACCCACTGCTCCTCCTGCAATGAGAGCTGGGGAGGAAAGAGAGAATGGAGTAAGTCTTGGACAACTCCAAACCACCAGCGACATCTCAAAATCTGCTTCAAGAGCAGCAGCCCCCGAGCTGCCTGCAGAGTCAGTGTCCATGTGCCTGTCACCATATGTGCTGGCACTTTCAGCAGCAGCAGATGTCACTGGGAAAGGCCAGCACTGCTTCCAGCCCAACCACAGAATAATCACATGTTCCACATTAACCACTTTGAGCTAATCTTCCAGTCTAGTCCAAGAAAGAAATGTTGACAAGAAGATGTTCTCCCTGTACAGAGACAAAACAAAAAAAACCACCCAAAAAAGCCCCACCACAAACCACAGGAAAATGGTACAGCTCCACTCTGAATGCTTTGTTAACTACCTGTGTGAGCACACCCCGGGGACTCTGTATTTCAGTTCCTCAACATCCAAACACCAACACCACTCCCCTCAAAAAAAAAAACCACAAAAAAACCAACAAACCCAACAACCAGAACCCACAAACCTGCAAAAAACCACTAAGATTTCCTCTCTCCTCACACCAAGGGTGGCCACAAGACTTCACTGAAGTTTATCTCTTGTTGTGACACCCATTCCTTGCACTAAATCAGCTTCTTTGCTAGATGGTTTTGCAATCCACTCTTCCAATCTCTTCTGACTGGGAAGATGCAGATCAGCACAAAGGGCTTGGGTTTATACTTGGACCATCAAGCCAAGTGCTTGAAGCAGCAATGTGCTGGAGACAGACCTGTCCCACATGCTGAGGGGAAGGCCGTCACTTGGTTTTGCTCTAGACTTTGGTATTCAGATACCTACAGCTGACCACATGTTGGAATCCCTTAGAGAGGTTGCTTGGCTCCTGGCAAAGCTCAGAGAAGGCAGGACTTGGGCAGAGGTTGGAAGGAAAATGCCTGTATTTGATATGAAAGTCCATGATGTCACTGCTTTATGGCCACAGATGCCTCTTGCTGAGGCAGTATCTGGGTGCACAGCAGCTGCCACGTGACTTAAGCCAACAATCAGCTGGCAGGCTCAAAACCAAGCTGTTTATCCCAGCAAAGACAGCAGCAGGCTCTGCTGTTGTTTAAGGACTGGGAGGCAGAAGCCACCCTGCTACAGGGAGCCACAAAGGTAAAGCAACTCATTCCCCTGTCAGCAGGGAGCTGCTCCCCAGAGAAACAGGGAGCAACAGAAGCCGTTTTGATTTTCAGTATTAATGATTTACCAGGACAAGGTGGAGTATTACCTGTAAGGACTTCTGTTCTTTCAAAGATGCTGCTGTTGGCTGTGCTTGCCATGGAGATCTTGTTGGACAGGTTCTCTTCGACAGGTACAGCTTTGTCTGGAATGATTTCATTGTCCACCATTGTGTTTTTCTTCTCACCTTCTATCTTTCTGCCAGTATCTCCAGGGATATAGTTGTCAGATATCTACAGAACATAGACAAACCACACCCGTCAGCAAGCAGCACCCAGCCTACCCACAGCTGAAACCAGGAGGGTGTGCAGGGAATAGAAAGTTTGCTCAGTGCATTACGAGTACACTGTGCCTGCTCATGCAGGTGCATTTGTCTTGATGCCACGTCTTAAGCGGGGGGAGGGTGTTCAGAAAGTTTCACAGGCAGACCAGAGGAGCTACATGCTGCTTAAAAACACACTGGGGCAATACCTACCACAGGGGTATCCATGGTGGTCAGATATAAGCCATCTTCAGAGTCTGGGTAGTCTGCAGAGGAGGCAAAAAAACCAGAAAGGACTCTCAAGACTTTGTCTCACTACATGCTGTTTTTACAGAATTCAGACACTTCCTGTAATACCAGCAACTGCACACAACTAGGACTCCTGCCCTCTACAATCCCCTCTTATCTACTAGTACTATTTATCATTTAATGACTTGGATTGCACAAGACCACAAGATGTAATCTTGAAACCAACACATCTCTGCTGGGAGGGATCTTCAGCTGGATCCATTGGCTCCTGCAGAGCAGGTCTGCCCCAACTTATAAGGTAATGCCAACGGAGGGCACTGCTCCCACCGCCCATCCCTAAAGGATCGTTCACCAACCCTCCAGATCTGCCCAAACATGTCAGGCACCCATATTTCAACACTTGTTCTTTTACTTTTAGAGAACAAATGTTCACATAAAGGGACACAGAGCTACAGAAACTGGTTTGGGCAGGGAGCTTTGCATGTCACAGAGAGTTCACTTGAACACCAGTTAGTCCTTTACCTTGTTTGGCCTCAGCTGAGACATTAACTTTAAGCCTTTTAACACTGCCTCAACAATAGACTATTTTTTTTTAAGTTTCTCAGCAGTTCTTTGGAGCTCAACAGGAAAAAGATCCAGCCAGCACAAGGCCTTTTCATTTGCAGCAAGACAAGCTTGGCTGGACTCCATCTGTCCTCCCTGAGCAATTCAACATCACAGCACCACCACTTTCACTGCTCTCATCTGAGTGACTACGAGTCACAGTTTTCATCTCCACCTGACACTGTGGTTCCTCTGGAGCTCTGGCTGTGATTTAGCCCATCACTCAAGGGCTGGTGCTGAAAGAAATTTCACAGCAACAGCTGAGGGAGATCCACTTCCTCACTTACCTCCTGACCCAGATGTCTCATCTATATCTAACTCATCAGAGGTTAAGTGAGGCCTGAATTCACCAATGTCTTCATCATCTGGCAAGTCCCCAGAGGCCGGGTAATCAAGCCATCCAGCATCCATGGTTTCAGTTTCTCTCACCTGTAAATGGGAGTGGAAACATGTTAAAAACAAGACAACTCTTCAGAAGCATTTCACAGAAGGTTCAAAGCCTGAGCACATCACTTCCACCAGAAAAACATTAAATGCTGAACTTCCTCTCCACCAAAAGCATTGTCTTTATCAGCTAGAATTTCCCTAGAATTTCTCAGAACAGAAGTGAGAGCCAGGCTGGGAGGGGAATTTCCTGAGGGCTACAGATTCAAGAGGTTCACCTGAACACACAGCGTGAAAATACCACAACAGGATCTTGGTCAGGAGTTTGTAGCAAAAGCATTTGGACAAGCAATACCTTCAGTTTGTGATAAGGGAGAGTTTGGAGGGACTCGCTATTCCCAGGAAAAAAGCCAGACACATACAGGTCAGTTTTCTGCATAGCACCAAAGCTTCATGCCAAAGCAATTCCTCACTCCTTATACTCAGAACAGGCCTATTTTATCACCCAAGGGTTAAAAGCTGGTCTGTCAGTTCAGCTGAATTGCAGTGCAATACAGGCTGACGTTCAAGAGCACTCACTATCAATAATGACTTGCCCGAAGGAAGAGCTTCCCCTGCCTCACCTTTTTAAAAAGCATGTAAACAAACAAACCTATAAAATATCTCCGGGATCCAAAGGCCCAAGGAGTGCAGTTACAGCACAAAAGCTGGAGAGCCTCCCAGATATCAGCTGTTTGGCCACAATGGCAATTTGCACACCAGAGCTCATTTGCGCTTGGACCTTCAAGGAGCCACAAGCCCAAATCTCCTGCCCTCAGCAAAGTTATGCAACTTCCCAGAACTATTTCTCCTTGTCCCACAGCCCTGGGGCCAGCCTCGGTGACGGTACCGCAGGTATGAGCTCTGGGGTTGCCCAACACCATCCCACAGATTCCAGATGCTTCCACAGCCATGAAATCATCACCATGGAGGGGGACTCAACCCCTTCTTCCCCCAAGGCAAGAGGCACTATGCAGATGGATGTGTCCCTTAGCTGGGGGCTAAGCTGACAACATCCTTTCATGCTGTCCTCACAGGACGACTGGGAAGTCTTACAAAATTCCACAGTCCTGCACATCCAAGGGTTTTTCTCAATGTAGGAGCTTACCAGGCTACAGCCTCACTGGGGCCAGGAGGATCAGAGACTCATGGGGACACTCAGAGCTGGATGGCAGCACCACCGAGCCCTGAGCAGCTGGGATCAGCCCTCCTGCTCACCTGGCCAGGTGTGGCCCATCCCACAGCCCAGAGGTGATGAATTACATCCGCTATTGATCTCTAACCACGGCAAACAGTCAGCCACAAGCCATGTGTCAGCTTCCTCTGCCCACAGCCCCAGCCCTGCTTCCAGCCCCATTCCCCTGCCCACTGGCGCACTGGTTTTGCCACAAACAAGCACAAGATGTTTCTCATTTTGCACCAGGAGCAGCGGCACTGGATGTGCTTTTCCTTGCTTATTGAGGCATTTTTGGTTTCCTCAGCAACCCTGCTACAGGATAACCAGATGAACAGCCCAGAGGGCATGAGGCACTGAGGCCAGTTCTCCTCCCAGACCCTCTCTCTGCTATGCCAAGCCTGGCACCAGAAGCTGGGAAGGGGGCTGGGAGGAAAGTCAGCTTGGAAGAAATCCTCTCCCAGCCTGGAATCAGGCATTCCTAACATTACGGATCACTTGCTCCAAGGCAAATTCGTTTCAAGATATGCGAAACCCAGCCAAAGCCAGCCCTGCAATGGAAACTGCTGCCAGCATGCAGTAGCTGTTCCCAGGGCAGCTTCTGGCCATTCCATCGAGGGGCAGGAAGAACACAATTCCCGGGGCTGGGGAGCACATTTGCTGCAGATCCAAAAAGCCCTGCACCGGGCAGACTGAGGTTGGCAAGCGCTGTGCCGAGCCACACCCTGGTGCCAGCTCACCCTGTACTTCACCATGAGTCACAGCCAGTAATGTCCAAGCAAGGGTGGCTCAAGAAAACCCAGGTTTAAGCCCCGGGGTGGCCGGACAGCCCACTGGCCTTATCAGATCAGCCCAGCCACAAGCTGAGCCGTGGCACACAGCCACAGGGATTAGTGCACGCTGTGGAACACACCAGGTCTGGCTATCAAAAACCCTATTTAAATCAGGACAGACAGTGTTTACCAGCAGAGCACTTAACAAGGAAATTACTGACTCACAAGCATAAATAAGATTATATAGGAGCGTTCCCTGAGCTCATTCTTCATCATCCTCTTGAGCAAGGATGGTGAAGTTCCTGGAAGCCGAAAGAACTTCTCGAACCATACAGGAAACTTTTCTTGTGGGCAGCGGCCTCACATTACAGGTTCATCTGACAGGGAAGTCAGAGGGCTGCTGGGCACCTCCATAATTACTCTCCAGGTTTCAAGGCATGTACTTCTAGGAAGCAGGCCCTGCCTGGGAGCTGGGGCATGGGCAGGCTGGGAAGAGTTAACACAGCAGCGCTCACAGGGCAGGTCTGCAGCAGGCACATTCCTTGCATACACACCTGTGAGAGGGCACACAGGCACTTTCACAGGGCTTAAAAGCAAGAGCTTCGGGCTTCCCAAGTGCCACATAAAGAGGTCCCTGGAGTATTGTTTAAATAAAGTACATCCCTTTCCAAGAGCACACAGCCCTCCCTGCAGCTCTGCTGCTTGGTGAGGAGGCACCACGGAAGGTGCCCGTACTTCCTCTGGGCTTGCAGGCTGTGGCCAAGAGGAAAAACCTCCGAGGCTGCCACAGGAGGATGGATAGCCAGCCCTTGCCAAGTCATCCCTGGCCACGTTCAGCTTAACACCTTCTACAACTGCCAGCTGGAGAAGGGCACCAGTGCTGCTCCGAGTCTGCTTTCCACCACCTGTTATCCCCACGCTGGAGCCAGGCCAGGGACTCGCTGGGAGAGTCGGACTGGGCGGCTGCACCGCCCCACCTCACCCTGGCAGCTGAAGTAGAGTCCTGCTATTAATATGCTCCTCTCTAGGAGGGGTCTGTGCAGGAATCAACCTTTCCTGCAGGAGTCTAGTTCCAGGATTTCTTCCTCATGTTAAGCAGCTTTATCCCCAGTAAGCACGAAGGGAGATTAAACAGCATGCTGGGGAGCAGAAGCTTTTCCTGCCTGCCAGTGGCAAAAAAAAAAAAAATTAATAAGAGTTTATTCCCTACCAGACAACCAGCACGTCAGGCACGTGAACTCTGAGTGTCATTCCTGGAAAAGCTGGGCACAGAGGCCTCATGTTTTGAGACAGGCTGCACTACTGGATGAAGCCAGACACTCTTTGCTCAGTGGAGGCAGAGGAACAGCACCCCTGGGACCCCGGGCAGCCCTGCTGTGCTCCATCCCTAGCCCATCCCACTCCATTTCGTGCTCCTGGAGCCTTCCCTTACCGTCCCAGAACACCACTCGCCTCTTCTCAAAGCAAGATCAGCTATTCACTGAGGCAGCAAGCAAAGTTTGTGGAATGTGTGAATTTCCCCAGCCGCTGGCAAGTTCTGGGAAACAACAAACCCAGGCACCTCACGTGCCCCAGCCCACATGTCCTCACCACAGCCTTTGAAAACCATTTCAAAAAACCCCAAATGGTGTTTTGGGGCAGAGACAAAGTTTTCCAGACATGGAACTGGCTTTTACAGCTGTCCCTTGTCTCTGAGCAAACAGAGTTCATTAAAAGCTCCTTTGAAGGGTCACAGCCAGCAAGCTGCAAAGGGAGTCAGACCTGCAGGGACTGGGGCATTCACAGTGTACAGAGCCCTTTATCAAGTTTATAATTTTGGCATGGAGACTCAGCGCTTGCTCCTGCTCTCCCTCCCCAGCACTGTGTACATAAACCTGGGAGTAAACAGGAGCAAGGTGAAAGTCAACCTTTCCTAGGCAAAAGCACATGGAGCTGGGCCAGCCTGGGAGGTGGCAGAAGGGGGCAGAGGCACAGACCTGTTAACTCTGTGCAGCCTGCAGGGACAGGTAGGTGTAAGCTGCTCCCAGGGCTTCTCGGGTGCTCGGGATTTAGGGTCAGTTGTACAGATCACCTCATTCCACTGCAGCAAGCAGAGGTACACAAAATATCCTCCCCAGACCCTGTGCTGTCCCAGACAGATGTCACCTCACACCACCACAACGCACAACTACATCAGCTTAACCAAGAAGGGCTCCTGAACAACACGAGCAGCTGCAAGGATGCCGAGCTCTGTAAACCACCGAGCCCAAGAGAGGGGATTTCCATACAGTTCACTTCCACCCAGCTCTTGCAGGAGCCCACAGACCAGGAAGGTTTAAAAGCTCACGCCAAGCCTGTGAAAGAGTAGGGGCTAGGAGTGAGCTCAGCCCCTTGAAGCCCCAACAGCCCCCCAAAAGCAGGGGAACCACACAGCACTGGAAACAGGGCAGCTCAAATCAGTGTGAAACAGCCCAAACAGAGCTGATCTCCACAGGAGGGAGGTGTGCAGCAGCAGCAGGCAAAGACTGCTCTATCTTCCCATCTGAATAAGCATTAAAAAACCTTATTAGAAGTGACATGAACTTCCAGCAGAGGCACTTCCTTCCAGACTAGTAAGAGAAAGCTCTATATTTCCCCTCAAAATACCCTTCACTCCCTTCCCTCACTCCATGCTCCAGCTCAG
Source organism: Melanocharis versteri (assembly GCA_013397845.1). NCBI lineage: Eukaryota > Metazoa > Chordata > Aves > Passeriformes > Melanocharitidae > Melanocharis > Melanocharis versteri. The sequence continues at coordinate 920,714 of VZTG01003473.1, read as the reverse complement.
TGTAAGGGAGAAGAAAATAAATACATAAAAGTCATTTAGTCCTGAGAGCAAAGCAAGTATCAGCATTTCAATCAAAGTCACACCTAACTCCCTTAGCACATCAGCCACAATAAAATAATTTAAAAATCCACTTGTGCCAGCTCCTTGTGACCATGCCTGGAGGTACCATTTCACCACCCGTCCCTGGTCAGTCTGTCCCACGTATCTTGCAGCACACACAGCCTGCACTGGCCTTTGTGCCAAAGGACAAAAGTTAAACAGCTCCCATCCAGGCACATATTTGCATTTAGTTGCATGACAGGATCACCTGAGGCTTCCAGACATAGTTAAATACTACCTTTGCTCAACACTTTCCAAGCAGTCCCAGAGCAGGGCCACAGCCAGCCTTGCCCATCTCCTCTGACAGCGACCATCCAGCACGCCCACCACAGTGAGCCAGGAAGGTGAATCCATGAACACTCTGAGGACTAAGGGGGAAATCAGAGTGGAGTACAGACCAGGGCTCACAGGCAGCCCCAGCACCCACAGCAGTTACTGCACAGTCTTTGTGCCTCTTCCCAAAGACGGGAAAAAGAATTTTTTTAAAATCGCGCTCAGTAACACCAACAGGGCTTTGCTTATTAAGACAGCAGGAGCGACACGCAGGCTGGGGAGCTGTTCAGCTGGTAAAAGCATCACTCGTTCAAGGTGACTGAGGGGAAGCCTGCCCAGTCCCTGTCCGAGCAGGTCTCCATCTCCCGGCATGCCCACAGCCCTCAGCCCACGTGCAGAAGGCACATCCAGCACTCTCCCAGCCCCAGCCTGGCCCACTCCCCCCTCGCCCCCATCCTCTGTGATTCTTTAAGCCGTGTGGCCACAAGCAGCTCTGCCGGGGGCTCATGCGGCGGCGGAGCCATAATCCCCGTGACAATGACACTGTAATCCCGGGCTCTGGAGAGCCACTCGCTGTCACGGGTGCCTCCCCTGCAGCAGGGATGAATCCTCCCAGGCCCTGCCTGCTCAAAATAGGCTTCCTTGCACTCACAAAGTCAAACCTCAGTTACCTTGGAGCTGCTGTGCTCTTGCTTACACGCAGCCTGCTCCCTCCAGCCCACATCGCACACCGGCCACGCTGCAGGAGCAGGAGGGGGATGGAGAGATTAAAAAGGAATGAACTCCTGTTTAACCGCTTTTGCCTGATTATCAGCAAAAGCAAAGCCATAAAGATCAAGTCCTTTGCCAAACAGGCACATGCTGGGATATGTTTACTGTAATGGTGGCAAAATAGCTGCTCTAAACACTCAATTCCCAGCTCCAGAGCCCGAGCGGGAAGGCGATGACCACTTCCCACTCCAGCTCAGGGAGATAAAGCTCAGCAGACAGTTGCAGATGGCTGTGTGTCCATCACTTGCCCTGAAGCAAAGAAAGAAAGAAAGTTCAGAGGAAAACTACAGGAGGAAAAAGCAGGAGCTGTCACATGACTCAGGAGGAAAACAACTGTGACAGAGACGTTTCACGCCCCTGAAGGGTTCTCGCGGTCACAGACCATGATACACACCTAGCTCATAAAGAGATTATTTTTTAATGGTATTTACAAACCTAATCGTAAGTAGTTCATATGCTTCACTGTCCAGAGCTCAGCTCAGAAGCTGAGAAAATTCTATTTCAGCTTAAAAAAGGAATTTAGAGTTTTTCCAGCTCACAACTCACTCTGAGTTGCCCTAGCCTATAATAAATGCTTCTATTGCATCCTTGCCTGTGGAAGAAAAAAAGGCTATAAATGCCCCAGCAAAACAGCTTTTCCATCGAGGATGATTTTTCATGCTGACATTTCAGACTTGGGATATTTCACATTTCACACTCCCCCTCACACCGGGAAGAGGCCTGCCCTCTCTGCCCTTTCCTAGAATACAGCTACACCCCAACGCTTCCCCGAACACGCACACAAGCAGAATTTCCACTTGGCAAGAAATGCGTGACGTGCATTTTTGGGATCTTTCTGCTCCCTCATGCCAGAGCATCAGCAAAATTAAGCCAGGCAGACACCCAACTTCAAAGAGTGCCCTTCCTATCTGGCTCACCATGTGGCTAATCTCAGCTTGTTTGTACAGTCAAGATTCCCAATGCTGCGCCCTACAAATGCTTCCCCTCCCACGATCCATTTTAATCTAATCAGAAGTAGTAGCCCAAAGATTTAGGCTTAGCCCAGGCAGTTGAGCTCTGCCAGCACAGTCAGGCTATTTCAAGCCTCGCTCTGCTGGCAAAAGTGCCAGCAAAGAACAGCAGCAGAGGAAGTTATCGGCACAAAAGCACTTGAGACACTGGAGTGCTGCTGCTATGCTATCAGCCATAGCCGTGTGAGCATTTATACAAACAAACATTTCAACAGCAGGGATTTTCCTGGCTAGCTGCAGCAGCACAGGCTGGGTTCTCAGTGCGTGGGGTTTGATGGGGGTTTTTCGGTTTGTTTTTTCACAAAGACGTTCCCTACTTAAGCCTTGGCTTGGGCCCAGAAAGCAGCAGACACAGCGCGTGCTATTCGGGAAAATGCAGCTGTACTTCAGGAAACCTGTCACTTCCAGAAGCCTTTTCCTCCCTCTGAGGGCTCTGAACTCCCAGTCAGGCTTCTTCCCCTCTCTGAGCGGAGCGTGAGCAGCCAGCAGCAGTTTTCCAGCCCTCCCTGACCACGTCTCTGCACCCGCAGCGTCACAGCCAGAGCAGAGGGACCCAGCTATTGTTTTGGTCACTCCTTCCCTGGCGCTGCAGAGCCCACGTTTGGCTGGACGAGCAAGTCTGTGAGTAACCAACATGCAGGACCAGCTCCTCATACTCAGCCTCAGGAAATTTGGAATTAGCGCCAAGAACAGCCCGCGCATAAACAGTCTCCTGAAAGATCCTGGCTCCAGACTCTGCTCCACTGCACACTGTGGATTTGCAATAAATATTTACCTCGCTGGGGAACAGAATCTTCCAAGCAAAAGCTCCTGACATCAGTAAGGGCTGTATTTCCATTAGGAGGAGAGCAGGAGCTTCTCTGTTTTTAAAGCGGGACATTAGCCCACTAAAGCAGCTTCTGCCACCCTCCTAGCACCACACCAGTCAGGATCTGTCCCTCCAGCTATGGGTCTCACTCCTCTTCAGGCCAGCACAGCATCACACCAGGTGCCCTCCTTCCAGCCATAATCCTCTCAGTTGCTCTGCCTTCTGCACAGAGATTTCTGGCCACTGTGCTGTGCAGGCCACTTCAGTGCAAGTCCAAGCACTTTCACAGTCATTAATGCACGTTAGCATTGATTTTTATTGCTCTTGTTTGACTGTAACAGCAGCTAAAGGGCAGAAGGCAGGGTTGGCCTCGCAGCAAGGTAAGTGGGGCAAGGCCACATCTCTTTGTATTCAAGTTTGACAGCAGCACAGTCTTAGAGGAATCGTGGTGAAGATACCTTTTACCCTTCAGCAGCTAAGGCAGAGCAACATCAAGAGAGAAATCCTTCCCATGGAAGGCTTTGCTTTCCCTGACAGGACATGATTTGTTTAAGCAAGAAGCAGCCGTGGTTTTGGTTGACATAACACCAGCTGCTTGGGTAACAGTGCTATGGGTCTCCCAGTCTCCTTCCTGCCCCAAGGAGTGTCTCCCTGAGATTTTAATTATCAGCTTTGATTTTTAAGTTATCCCAGTAATTTGTCTAACAACAGCCTCATCTGGCATTTCATAAGCAGAGTCTCAGCCTCAGAGGATTTAAGGATGAAACCGACAAGAGTGCGTACTTCCAGCAAAAATAGACTTTTACAAGAAGCACACTTTTCAAGCCAGCCAGCCTTCAGAAACTGAGAGGGACGCAGCTACATCTTGCATGCTTTCCCCTCCTACGCTGACATTTTCTCCAGATTCGGGATTAAGTATTTAACCCCCTCTTTTGAGACTTTATGCTCCTTTAGCTTGCTTTGAATGCTTTCAGTCATCATGGATAATACTGCTGCTTTCCTCTCTCCCATGCAACTCTTGTTTCCCACAGTATCCGCGTGAAAATGAAGGAACCACGGAGCTGCCAGAGCAAGTTACGGCTGCTCAAGACAGGGCCATTTTCTGATCTGCCTTTGCCAACACCAACTCGGCTGCTGGCAGCAGTCACATGTCAGAGCCCGACAGCTTTTCTGCCCACCAAAGCCACAACCAGATTAAACAGGAGGCAGCAGCAAAGGCGCTCGGTGCCAAGGGCAGCACAGACCGGGTGCCAAGCAGCAGCACTAGTTTTGCCTGTCACCCCTTCTCTAGCCCCAGAAGAAGGGATCCACCTCTGTGCTGCAGTGCCTCAGAAGTCTGAGTCACTGCTTTGGGTATGGGGCCAGGGCCGTTACTCAGAGGGTGACAGCAGTGTCCTCGGGAGCTGGGATGCCAAGCCAAGTGCCAGAAACCTGAGTCACAGCATGACTGCTGCAAGTCAGGATGACACACGGCAGAGCTGGTCCTCTGAGCAGCAGCATTCACTGGACAAACATTCAGGCACACGCTTAAAGACAAAAAAAAAATAAGTCTGAACTAACCTAGAAGCACAGCCCTAACTGCCCATTAGAGTAGGATCTTTTATAGCCCTTCAGAGCAGTGGCTTATTACAAGTGAAACTCTTTAACTAGGCTGCCCTGTCTATTCAGAGCCACCAAGCCCAGTCTCATCACAAGAGTCTCATTCTAGCGCAAATCATTTGAATCCTTAATCTCAAGCATTTGCATTCCAGCGAGTCTCAAACAAACAGCCACACATGCTCCTCAACAGCAGCCCGGAGGTCAGGCGTGTGCAGGGCTTGTCCCCTCGGTTTTGTAGTGCTTCAACTGCATCAGCTTCTCGTTTGAGGCTGCAAAAGCAGCACAACCCGGCTGTTGTTACAGGGCATAAAGGAACAGGATGTACCGAGGAGAGGGGGAGAATGCAGCTGCAAGACCTAAGAGCAGGCTCAAGAGGATAAACGTGAACTCAAGAGCTAGGAAGTGTTTTGAAGGAGGGATGCTGCGTTTAGCCTGGCCAAAGCGATAGCTGGGGAGTTCTGTGGGATCACAGAGCCACGATAACTTAACCAAGTAATCTTACAAGGCAACCCAAGTAATTTACATTGCAGACCGTGGAACCACAGCTACCATGCCACCCTTACAGGTACAGATCACTAATCAAAAAAAAGTCTTTAAACCTAAGACCATCAATCCATTAATTTGAGGAAGAACTTACACACAAAATACAACACAACCTAGTGGTAACTTATAGCCAAGGGGATTCAAGCAGCCAGGATGTTTCCAACAGAGCATTTACCAGCACCAGGAGTCAAAAGGGAAGGAAAAGGAGCTGCAGGAGCTGTGCTGAAGCCTGCATGCTGAGCAGCAAGCCAGCATACCCCCACTCCATCATCACTCAGAAAGTCAGGTTAGCAGCTTCCAGCTTGTGGTGGAAGTGGGACACAAGTATTTCAAAAAGGCAGTATGACACTACAGCAAAATCATGGCAAGGTCACATTAGGCTCTAGTTCAGGCATTTGAGAGCAAATGGCCTCCCCACACCATCCAAACAGCTCAAGGCAATAGTACGGCCATTAACAGAGGCTTGGAAGGGAAGGAAGATAGGAAGACACATAGGAAAAACATTTTCCCTGTTGCTGGACTGGATACAGGACTTAGCAGGACCTCAAAGTGCCAAGACCTTGGAAGAGAGCAACAGGAGGAGCAGGAAAAAGAGCAATCAGGTTGGGTAACAGCCTTTACTTCCCAGGGTGAATGAGTCTCCGGTATCACAAATCTGAAAAGTACCAAGTTCAGCCCCAATCTGCCTCTTGCGTAAGATGTTCGGGAAAGCTCTGAAGCACAGGAGAGCACTTGCCAGTATGGGAGCTGGCAGCACTCGGGACAGATGAGAGCTGGGCAGCAGCGCTGTTTCCCTGACTGTGCCCCAAGTACTGCAGGGTGACTGTTCCTACTCGTGGGAACCTCGACACCCAGCAGGGACAAGGTGCTCAGCTGTGGAGGGACCATGCAGCCCCGAACTCCCACTCCAGGGGCTGTGCGTGCAGTTCGAGAAAGCACAAGGTGCTAAAGAGGCTGTTTTTCCCTACACGTTACAGGCATTTCATCCCAACAAACAGCTGTAGGTTTGACTTCCAGAAGCCATGAGCTCCTTGCCCTTCAGGGCTAAAGGATATTGCTTCAGACACTGTCATTTTGCTGCTCTGTGTTTTAGGGAGACTGAAGCAAAGCAGAGATTTGCTCTAAATGTGAGCATGGCAAGTAAAGGTAAAATAAAGCAAAATGTGCAGATAGAAATGTCTTGATTTGATTGGGAGGGACAGATGAGAAACTGGGCAAAGAGCAGAAAGAACAGGCCTCAGGGATCAATGGCAGCAGGACAAGCCAAACCGGTTTTAACATTAATAATGCTGCACTACTTTCCAAACACAGCTATCATCAACAAGACACCAGCTTTGCCAATCAGGAGGCCTCTGAGCATGATTGCTTTAAACCAGCAGAGCCCACAAACAGCATGAAGCCTCCCCCTTCTCCCTGAGCAATCCTCTGCCAGCAGCTTCTGGGTTGGATTTGCGCTCCTCTGTACTGCTGAGGACACACAAACACGACCTGGTGCTGCATGAAGACTTTTTCTGCGTAGTTCAAGGCACAAAAGTAGGACAACTGCAACAAGCCCGCAGCCCAGCAGCACTGCTACGGCCCTGCTGAGCTGCGGGCACTCGGCCCTTTTGCAGCCCAGACAAACCAAGCAGAGCCCAAGCCTGCAGCAGGGGGAATACCCTCTGCCACGGGGAAATACCCCTTGCTTCCCTCCTGTGCTGCCAGGGGCACTTCTGGATGCTAAATGCACAGGGAAAGCTCAGCGATGCCACTCTGCCCAAGCAAGGCAGACCTCACGCCCTCTGTTAACTCCACTGCTTCCACATCTTGGATGCATCGGTGACTTTCTGTCCATCCTCCCCCTTCAGCACCTTCTGCAGGAAGCCCATCCTTGCACAGCACAGAGGGGAGCATCCTGCCCACACATCCTTTGCTTTCCAAGGCACTCAAGCAGAGAGGGCTGGGGACCACCTGGTGACATCAGGCACCAGCTCCAGCCTCCCCCAGCCCCACGGGAAGAAGGCAGTGTTCTCACACAAAGCTGCGGGGCTGTTGTAACACAACCCACCCACCCACAGCCTGAGTACCAACGTCACACTTAGGCACTTCAGTAATATTCCCCACCCTCTTACACATCCAGGATTGCTTCACACGGAGAAATCCCATTTACACCAAAAAGCTGCTCAAGGGGAAAAGAGCCAAGGCATTTTTGTTTGTACAGGCTTGGGGAAATATTCAAGCACCGAATCACTCTCAACATCCACGCTCTTACATAAGCACAAGAAATACAATCCCCATCTTGTTAAGAAAAAGCTACCTGTCTTCACCCTGCCCGCACAGAAAAACCAAGAGCCACACGCTGTGCAGCCCTGCACGTTTTGGCAGTGCTATTAAAAAAAATAATATGGGAGGAGTGCCAGCAGAACTCTCCCAAACCGTGTGTCATCCTCGTCTCCTCCCTGGCAGCCGGTAACCCAAACAATTTGTTTGGATTAGGCTTTATAGTAGGCCAGTGTTACTTCTCAAGCACACATTCAATCTTAGGTACCTTAAAAGACTACGGATAAATATTCCACGTAAGTTCTACATAAGGATTTACAGACCACATCTGCGCAAAATTTGTTGTCTTTGCAGAAATCCGATGCTTGCAGACCAGTCCAGTCCCCAGGGACACCAAGTTGCATTTCATACCAAACATGGTCAGTGCAACTTCCAGATGCTGTCTGCCCCAAAGGTTTGCCCTACTAGTTTGGGCCAGTTCCCAAACGAGCGATTCACGTGCTTAGTGGCAAGGATAAAGACACCAGATTAGAGTAAAGTGGATTTGGGCTGCTTGGTTTTAGAGAGTAGCTGACAATTACTACAGATGCTCTCTGTGGGAGATTCCTGCTCTACAATCAGCAACCCCCCAGCCCTGTACCCCTATTAGAAAGCAGCAGAGCCTTATCAGTTCTGATCTGCCCACCCAGCCTTCAGCCCAAAACAAACCAGTGTGGATGATTAAATCTACTTTGGGAAGCCCTGATCTCCTGCAGTTACCTTAATCTCAGCAGCTCTTTCACACTAACAGAGGAATCTGCCCTGATTGCACTATCAGCAAGATGGTCACACACAAAAACAAACAAACAGCAGGGAAGCCAGAATCCCCAGATTTCTGCTTCACCAGGAAGACCCCACATGTGCGGGCTCGAAGTATCCAAAATGTTTCGCCTCATTAAACATTTAAGAGATTATTAAATCCTCCACGGTAATGCACCACTTTTCACTCTCATGCGGACGCAAGGAAGGTTTAACAGGCACAGAAAGACACCAGGTACCAGCACAACCAAACTCAGGTAAGGCTAGAAAGCCTATCCAGGTGCTGTAATGCATCACACGCATCCAACCCACCACACACGCACAAGAAAAGAAGAATTAAAGGACTTTCATGACCAGAAGCTGGAGACTGATACTGTAATGGAGAGCAGCTCACTTCCACCAGGTAGCCGGGCGCCCTGCACTGCTGTAACCCCAGCACCCAGCGCACGGGGCAGAACGGGATACGTGAGGAGCGGCACAGCCGCGGGGACAGCGCGGCACCAGGCAGGAGCCCCGCGCCGGGCACGGACGACGCTGCTTTGGCATCTGCCGGAGGAAGCAGCTTCCGAGCCAAGGGAACCGGAGGAAGAACGGGAACGGCCCTATCGCCGTCTCCCTGTTTCGCCCACCCTTCCCTTTCCCTTTCCCCGGAGAAGGGCAAACAGCGGGGGCAGACCGCCCGGGGGGCAGCGCTGGCACCGGCTCTCCGGCTGCTAGCGAGTGGGGCCCGAGACCCGCGGGTCACCCACC
>VZTG01003473.1:891429-905339 GCA_013397845.1 Melanocharis versteri | reverse complement strand
GGGGGCGCTCTGGCGCAGCGGCGGCGGCGCTTCCGTCGCGGGCGGCGGGCGGGCGATGGCGGCGCAGTTCCGCAGCTACGTGTGGGACCCCGCGCTGATTGTGGCGCAGATGGTGCTGCTGCAGGCGGGGTACTACAGCTCGCTCGGGCTCTGGCTCGCCCTCCTCGGCACCCTGGGCAGCACCGGGCCCTCCCTCCAGCAGGTCTTCAGCGACGAGGTGAGGGCGCGCCCCGGGAAGCCGCCGTGGGCACAGGCCCCTGGAGCGGGGGGGCCTTGCTGGGGCTGTCCTGGGGGAGTCGGACCCCGCTCCCGTGTGGGCATTCCCGCTGCTAGGGACAGCCTCCCGCCCAGGGAGCAGCCTGGTGTGGGCGCAGAGCTCCCCTACCCTGTGTAGCAGCTCCCCAGTACGTAGACCTGCTCTCTTGTGTAGGTGCCCCGGTATGGAAGTAGAGTCCTCGCTTTGAATAGGTGGTACCCCGGGGTAGAGGCTGCACTTCGGTGTATGGTGGGTGGTAGCCCTCATATAGAGACAGACACCCTGTACAGGTGGTACCCCTGAGGAGAGAGAGCACCTCGCTCTACAGGTGTTACCCCCTTATAGAGATACCTTGTATAGGTACCCCCAGTACAAAGACAACTCCCCTAGAAGTAACCCCAGTATGGACACACACCCTCCACCCCCAGTTTAGGTGGTTCCCCTCACCCCAGAACCAGACCTTTCCCTTTCCCATAGGTGCCCCCAGACAGACAGACGTGTCCAGCTCCTGGTGTAGATCCCGATCCATGCAGGGCTGTGCCGCGGGAGATTCGGGCTGCAATTTGTGCTGCGGGTTCCTACTAATAGTCCCATGTAGATTTTAGGCTTCTCAACCCCGCCGGGGAGGCTCTCCATGATGGCTTTCATCCTCAATGCACTCACCTGGTAAGTCTGCAGCTAGCTGGAGCACCTGCATCTTGTCCTTTCGTACCATTAAGCTGTAAAAGAATTCACTGTGATGTACTGCCTCTCTCCAAACATCTCCCAAAATCCCTGTGCCTTCTTAGGCATGTCTGCTGAGGGCAGTTGGGAACTGCTGACTCTTGGCTTTCTAGAACCTGAATAATCATTTCACTTCACTGCCTCAGTTTCCCAGCTGGGAATGAGATTTGCTTCTGTGGGAGATTTTACTAAAAGTTAGAATTAATGTATCTCAGCAAAGACTAATCTGTAAACACTTACTTATTTTCCCACCATGCAGAGATTACTAGGGGAGATAGTCTAAAAATTCCTGCCTGTTCTCTGCTCTTAAATCTCATTTTCTTGCCATCATGTAATTAAAAAGCTGTAAGCCTGTAAGTCTTGCTGCAGCAGCTGGGAGAGAGGTCAGAAACAACCTATTCTTAAAATATTTGAAGAAGTTTTAAAACCACTACCTAACCAGCACTGACAACTGCTGATAGTTCTTGCTGCACCCTCTTTTCCATAGGTCTGGTAGAGTTCATTAATCTCCTGTCTTTACTTTGCAGTGCTCTGGGCTTGCTGTACTTCATCCGGCGAGGGAAGCAGTGCCTGGATTTCACCGTCACCGTTCACTTCTTCCACCTGCTGGGCTGCTGGATCTACAACTCGCGCTTCCCCTCGACGCTGACGTGGTGGCTGGTGCACATCGTGTGCACGGCGCTGATGGCGGCCATCGGGGAGTACCTGTGCATGAGGATAGAGCTGCGGGAGATCCCCCTCAACTCCGCCCCCAAATCCAACGTATAGACTGGCTCTGGCAACAACATGCTGCGTTACGTCATTGTTCCCAGCACAACGCATCCAATGCCTCAGAATCATCCCTGAAGAAGCACAGCAGGTCTGTTTAGACTTTATGATTACTTTTTTTTTTTGGACTTCGGTGACTGCATGAGTGTGAGCATCTCCTCTGGCATCAGCTGACAGCGGGGGAGGAGCAGATGTTTATTTTGTTAACACGAAGTATTAATGTGACTGTATGGAGAGCGTGCCCTTAAACTCTTCACTCGTGAGACTGTTAAAAGCCAGGTAGCAAAACTTGGTGCGTGAGGAGCATTTGGAATTTAACGATGTGGGAGTGCCCTAAGTGGGTAACACAGTGGTCAGCTCTTCTTGCCGGAGCTGGCACGGTGAGCAGTGGGGCTGGGAGCTGCTGCTTCCAACGTGTGACTTGTTTGGGCTTTGCTTGGGAAAAGAGTCAAGGAAGTGAATGGATGGGGAGAAAGAAAATAGTTGTACTTACCTGAATCACCAGCTGAGACACTAAATAACCTGTAACGTTAGATGGGTTTGTTTGCTGTTTCCATGTTTGATACATAGAGGTGACAGACAGCAGTTTGCTGAAGAAATCTTTTGTAATAATAAAAATATAATGTTGCTGTGAGTGTTACGGCTCTCCTGGGAAGCTGAGCACTTCAAGAAATACCACGAGTGTCTGTATCATGGCAACAGAAGGATGCAGCCAGAGAACACTTGGCTGTGAGGTGCCCACTGTCTGGAGCACATAAAGTTTCCTACAATAAACATTTCATACCTCTGCTCTGAAAGGAAGGCATCATTGAGTGCTGTCTTGGGAAGTCAGCTGGCATAATCCCACTTCAGAGGGAGTGTCAGCAGTCCAGGATCTCCACATGTCCAGCCTGAGCCTGCAGCTGCCCTGGGGAAACCTGCAAAAGTGTCCTGGAGCCATGATGCTCTTCCTCCTTGGATGGGCCTTCCCATCAGGCTTCAGCAGTCTAGCAACTGATCTGGCCTGGTAGAGGTGATGTTAAGCAAGAAACTGCTGTTATTTCTCAAAATAACAGGATGTGCCTTTATTTAGAGACCCTTCAAATAAGCTTCACCAGGCAGGGACAGCCCCCACTGCTGAGGGGCCAGAGCTGGGTGGTTCCTCCAGATCCAACAGCCCAAGCAAGCAGCCCCGCATCCTGCCTGGTTTCCACTGAGAGATGGCCACGTTGTGCAGTCCCAAACGAGGGCAAAGCCAGGTCTAGAGACAGATTTTTCTCCTGTGCAGCATCTTGCTGCAGTAACTTCCCTTTGTATGTTAGTATTTGTAAGTTTTTATTTGCTTAAGTTATTTGCTAATTCAGTTTGTTGAAAAGTGGTGGGATGATGTGAGACTGAAGTTGATAAACTCTTTGAAGCTGCTCTTTTGACTTTTGTTACTGGGGAGCTGAGCTGTATTTCAATACCTGCTCTCACACTCTGACACTGTAAATTGGGGCAGGATGGCATCCTGCTGCTTCACATACTCAGCAGGTCTCCAGAGGAGGATTTCTGTCTAAACAAACATAGCCAGCACTTTTTATATTGGGGGATTTCACCAGGAGCTCTTCCTGACCAAAGCCCGTGTAAGCAGAGTTTCAAACAGCAGCAGCCTTTCAGAGGGAAGAGTTTACACAAGTGTTTCTCTGGGCAGGAGCCAGCCTGGAAGGCCACCCAGAGGTCTCTTCCTAGGGCTGCCCCCACAGCAAGACAGTCCATCCCTTCTCAAAATTGCTCATTTTTCTCATACAAGGATACTTGCCTTTCTCCCAGTCACCTCAGCCTGGCTGTAAGCTGGTCTCCAGTAGGTGCCAGTATCTCCCTCAGAAAGGAGCAGGGAGTGTGCGTGTGGTTGGGATCAGGGCGTGGAGCAGAGGGCAGCGCTGCCTCGAGGTGACAAGCATTGGCATGCTGTTAGTCATGTTTTATGGCTCCTTCGGGGTCATTTTGTCCTCTGCTGCTTTTTGGTGTGATTCTGGAGAAAGAACATCCCAGTCCTGCAGGAACAGGGAAAATTTGCAGGTTTACTTCAAGGCTTAATACCACACCAAAGTGTGGTGTGAACTCCTGTGTTCAGGGCTGTTCTTGAGGGAAGTGGGAGCTAAAGATTAATTACAGTGAATTTGAGAGCAAGGAAACAAAGCCACATTCTTCCAGCTGCTCCCAGAGTTGCTGTGGGCCTGTATTAACAGAGGTGCCACCTTTGTTCCCCTGCAAGAACTTGGACTAAGGGGAACTTTGTTCCCCTGCAAGACTTTGGACTAAGGAACACTTAACCTATTTCTTTTTGAATACACAAGATATGCTGTAACTGCTTCAGCAGCTTCCCTGGGGGTGTGGAGTCTGGGGACAGCTTTGTATCTGGAGAAACTCAGAGCAAATCCATGAGAAGAATCCTTGACAAATGGGGCTTTAACACTGAGGCTGCAGGACATCCCAGGAGCTGCACTGCATCAGCATGAAGTATGCTATAGGATCAGAAATCTTTCTGAAAGGCTGCTGACTGCCTAGAAGAACTGAATCTGTGTATTACTTTTTTTTTTTTTTTAAAGGACTTCTACTGTAATTGTCCTAGTCACAGAGGAAGTTCTGCTAAAAATGAGATACTGATTGAGGAAACTCATCACTCCCATACTGTGAGACCTAGTTTTCTCTCACATGCTTTCAGTCAGATTTAGAAGCACCTTTGGCTTTAAAAAAAAATCTGCTGCTCCATACCAGAACAGTGGCAGATGGTCTTTGTTTCTTAATGAATCTTTGGGGGTTTTTTTGTGTGCAATAGTTCAGGGATTTGCTTCCAGGGAAGATCTGTCCCAACACCTGCTCTTCTCAGACACAGTGGCAGTGGCAGTCAGCCATTTGCATCCATGGTTTTGCAAAAAGAAGATTCCTTGTAGATCTGATACTTTTACCTTCCCTTTCCCCAAAGCTGTTTCAATGTAGAAAATTTTAAGAGAAGAATTGCCAAATTCCAGGAGAAGGCAAGGGTTGTGGGATTTTAGGGGGCTGTGCTTATTTCTTTTCCTAAAGGCATTAAACAGCTGTTGTGAACAAAGAACAGGTACAGGATTTGGAGCCAAAATACTCCAGTCTTGGTTGTACATGACTCCCCCCTGCTTCAACTTTCCCCAGCCACAAGAGGTAACGGGAGGGGGGAATGGGATCAAACACCAAACAGTGCTGTTGGAGTGGAGTAAGAAGAAAAAAATGAAGCATCTGAGTGGTTCACTCCAGGTTTTACCACGCTCTGGTTTACCCTTTCTCCCCTACTCACCCTAAGGCTTTGTGCCCCAGATGCTGAGTACTGAACACATAAGTAACAACTCGTGCACTGAAGTGCTGTTTGAACACCAGCTGCTCCGCCCTGGCTAATTTCTTGGAATTTGCCTCAATTTCTTCATTATCTCCTGCTGCTGCTGCAGGAGCAGAGTGCTGAGGGATAGTGAAGGTAAGAGGAAGAACACGTGAATGCCAGAGGAAAGCAGCATGACCCAACACCACTGTGAGGAAAAAGATCCTTTGCTCTAGAAGCTTGCCCACTGCCTGGAATGCACCTGGTGGGATCTGTGGAGTTAGCAGGGCCCTGGTTTCCCTGCTCACACTGAGCACACACCCCATGGCCCTGTGCAGCCAGGCAGGGCACAGAGATCCATCGACATCCTTAAGACACAGACTGCCTTGGGCTAACCAATAATGTTGTTGTGTTTCTCTAGCGTACTCAGAAATCACTTACAAACACCTCTCTGTTCCAAATACTTTCATGCTTGTGCTGAAGCTGCAAAACTGACAACACTCTGAGCCACAAAGGAGACAAGAGGAGACTCTGCTGTCGAGCAAGAGCCAGAACAAATAACTTCTGCCATGCTGTTAGCTCTACAACAAACTTTAATACTCTGGAATTACACACTTCTACCCACAGCTGCTTACAGGTACCTTGGGGAAAGCTTTAAAGCAGAAGAGTTGTTATGAATCCCTTTTGTCCTGCTAGCTTGATACTCCCTTTCCCCCCCAAATATTTTTGACCTCTGTCCTTAGAAAAGGGGTTTACACATAACACAGAAGTTACTCAGGAATTCAGATGTGTGCAAGAGAAGTCATGCAACTGTGATTACTGTTCAGCAGGGGTTTTACCACGTCCTCACAAGGCCAGTACAGGGCAGTTAGGTCTCCCTTCAGCCTGTGACAGGACAGACACCATCCCCTGCACCTCATGGAGCATGGGAAAAATACCCATCTTGTTCTGAGTGCCCAAATCAAAACCCTGGAGAGTTGATCTGGTGAAAAGAGTCAGCAAAGTAAACAGGTTTCCTTCCAGTAGCCATAGAAGAGTGCAAAAGTGTCCAGTATTCATCCTTTTTCCAGAATTTATCATTTCTCCCCAAATCCTGTGCCCTGTATCTACAAGTTCCGAAATCTCCCGACAGCCAGATCTGTGCCTGTGTCTTGAGGCAGAAGGGGACAGGAGTTACTCGAAATTGCAGAGGAATGCACCCTGGAGATGCTGCCGAGCTCTTCCATGTCTCACAGGCGCGGGATGGAGTCGGGAGTTTCTGAGCTCCACACAGTGTATTCCTCAAAGGTTTGGAAAATAGACCTGAAAGATGCCATGCCACACACTGCCACTGCCTTTGTTGGGATACTCACAGAGCTGCAGTTTATAAGTTCAGCCAAGTGACGATGAGGGGGATGCTGAGGATGGAAATGTTGGGAACGTGGGTCCAGGCAAAGCTTTGGGCCATGCTGGGGCTGCAGAGGTCGAACAAGCTGCCTTGAAATTTGGTTTTTCGGGACTCCCTTCTCAGCATCTCCCAGACAGCTGCTGCTTCCTTCTGGCACTCCCAGAGCGCTGTCAGGGCACAGGTGTGGAATTCATCCCAATACCTGCAGCCAGGGAGACACCACACTGTCAGTCCCTTTGCACTCTCACAGTGCTGGATGCCAGGCAGAGCCTTGCTGCCCTGAGCCTGCCCTCTGAGCAGCAACAACCCTTGTATTCTGTGCAAGTTGCCCAGACTATTCATCCCCTCCAGCATCTGCCGGAGCATCTTGGCTAAAACTCCAAATCTCAAAACACTGTAATTATTTATTCCTTTTTTTTTCCCTTTTCTCTGGAAGTCAATAAAATCCATTATTTTCCATCAACAAATGTTTCCCTGAGTATCTCACGCAGGCTGCAAACAAAGGCCCAGCACATCTCATTCATCACTTTCTCCATGCTTTCTCTAAGCAGAGTCAAGGGCAAATGGGAGCACAAAGCAGGGAGAAGGACAAGAGCTTCCACAGGCTGTCACAGCTTTTACTGAGGTACAGGCAGGGGCAGGAGGAGTTATTCACTGTGTTCTCATTAGAATCATCTCCATTTATCTGCTGGGTATTACTTGCACAAGTAGAAGCTGTTCAGTGGAAAGAGGCTTTTGAGGAGTACCAGAGGGAAAAGATAAACAGGCGAAGATAACCCGTGGTCCTGCGGGAATAAACCGGGAGTTGCTCTGCTGTTCTGTCCCACATGGGCCGGGGCTGGGCACCACGCCCAGCTCCCTGCAGGCTGGGGACTGCCTCGAGGACAGGAGCAATCGCTCAGACACCTTCCCTGTGTCTGCCGACACACCAGGCACACATGCCACCCGTCAGGAAGGGGATGCAGCCCAGCTGGCTGAGTGGGGACACTGTGCACCTGAAAAGGACGGCACGGTGCTGAGCGCGCTGTGCTGGAGATGACACTTCGTGCAGACAGGCAAACCTGAGCACGCTGCTTATTTAGACCCAGGACTTACGTCAGAACACCAGCTGTGAGGCAGTTCATTAAACAGAGTCACTGTGGCAGAATAAACGTCCCCAGATAATGAGAAAAGCCGGTGCCAACCCTGTCAACCTCCGGCGCTCGCTCGCGATCTACGGCGGCAGCAGAAGGCAGCTCTGACAGGTAAGAGTTAAACCTGACCCATGTCTTCAGGCAAAACAAGCTGGGGGAAGGTGAAGGGGAATGGCAGCTCCGGCCTGGATCTGCTTTCAGCTGGGATGGCAGTTCCCAGCGTTTCACCCTCCACAGCCCCCATCTGCTCAGGCAGGCAGGCTGCTGGCAAGCGCCTTGCCCGGCCAGCTCTGGGGCAGCGCTGCACACCGAGCTGAGACCCCACCAGCCCCCACAGCAGCTCCTGGCTCCCTGTCCATCCCTCACCCACGCTCCTGGAGAGGGGACCACGGCACCAGAAATGCAAGCAGCAGTAGACAAGGCTGAGCGTCAAAGGCAAATAATTCAGAAATATTTCCTGGCAGGAAGCTGGGACATCATCAGCTTCCTGCCGGGGAAGATCCCAGGACCTGTTCGGCGATGCTCTGTGCCTCTGAATTGTAAGAAAATCTCGGCTCACACATTTCACATGAGCTTCAGCAAAGGAATCACTTCTCCAGCAGCCAGCAGCAGCATGGGCTCAGCTGACTCTTTGGGTCTCTTCTAATACCAAGAAGCCTCCTTTAAGAAAAAAACCCCAAAAAATAGCAATTCTGTCCAAAGGACCTATTCCCATTTCAACCCAGCCTTAGGCAGGTCCCAGAGAGGCTGTTCACTCTGATCCAGGCTGTCTCCTGGAGAAAGGGGAGTACAGAGCAAGTCACAGCCTGCAGGGTGGTTTCCAGCAGCTCGGAAAGCCTGACCCCAGGGCACTCAGCCCTCTACCTTGCTCTGCCAGCTTTGCACAGCCCCCAGGCACGTGGGTTTTCCCTTCATTGCTGTCTGCATTTCCTTGAAACTCCTGTTCAGTCCCCACAGCTCACTTTGGAGAGGCAAAGCTGCGTCCATTTATCTCCGCAAACATTTTACATCCACCTTGCTGTTTCTGTTCTTCTGCTTTTTAAGCGGACCTTTCCTCAAACCTGCCCAACACCACCCCTCATTACCCAGCTCTTCTTTAGTTCTGCTAAAGTTAACATCCCCTCAATATGGTCATCTCAGGGCACTGCTACAAACTCAGGCAAACCAGGGCTGGGACAAATCCAAGCCTGAAGGATGAAGGGTCTGGACAGGGAGGGAGAAGGCTTGTTTTGGCCAGCAGGACCCACGTGGTGCCCGGTGCAGGCTGCGCTGGGCCCTGGGGAGAGCAGCCACTTGCACATCACTGCCTGAAACCTGGGGTCCAGGGGAAATCTTCCTGGGGTGCAGAGCGGGTCAGGTTCTTCCAGCCCCACTCCTTCTGGCTGCAAACATGCAGGGTCTGATGAGACCAGTGCTGGGGGCTGGAGCTGCTGCCAAGGACCAGGGATACAAACTCCGGTGGGAGACAGGCAGGAGATGGACGGATGGACGGACAGAGAAAGGAAGCTCACTGGGTCTGTCTGAAACCGGAGGTGTGGAGCACATGTGTGTGTGCAGGCACGACGGGACTCAGGAGGGCAGGAGACTTCAGACAGGGGCAATGCCAAAAGCCAGGCTGGCCATGCACCGGACTCACCTGCAGACTCGGCGCAGCCCCTGCAGCTCGATGCCCTCCTCCTCCTCGTACGTGGCCANAGCCCAGTCAGCCCGGGCTGCCATTCGGACGGCCAGTGGCCCCGGCAGCGGGACCCGCTGGGGGAAGCCGTGCGGACCCCGCCCGGAAGGAGGGAGAGAGGGAGGGAAGAAGGGGACACCTCATCGCATCGCTCCCCCCCCGAGCAGCCCAGACACCGCGCGGTCCCCCTGCCCCGACCCCCGCCCGGGCATCTGCTCACCCAAGGCGAGGNCCCCGCCCGGGCATCTGCTCACCCAGGGCGAGGAGCAGCACGGCCGGGCCCCGCCGCTGCCCCATCCCTCCGCCGGGCTCGGGCTCCAGCCCCGCTCCCGCTGCCAGTATCGGTACCGGTGCCGGTGCCCGCACCACCGGGGCCGGCAGCGCTCCCCTCCCTCCCGCCTCCACGGGGAGGGCACCCGTCCCCAGTCGCCGCTAATGAGCGGCTTCGGCCGTGGCTAATTAAGGAGGGGGCTGGGCCGAGGCTAACGAGCGTTCGGGGGCATTCCCGGGATCCCTCACCCCGCAGCCCCGGGATCCCTCAGCCCTGCACCTCCCAGCATCGCATCCCGCCGGGACTCTCTGCCAGCACCCGCCGCTCTCCACACTCTGCATCCACCCCCAGGTACCAGCACCCACGGCCCCCGGCATCAGCATCCTCATCACAAAGGCCCCCGCCCCCTGCCCACCACAGCCTCTGCTGCCCACTCCAGCCGTGACAGGAGTGGGGGACGTGGGACAGTGCCCGCTGCCAGCAGCGGGATTCCTGGCAGGGCGAGGATCTCTTCGTTTGGCTTGAATCTATTGAACAGCACAGGAGAACGCAAATGAAGGGTGGGAAGCAAAGCCCAGAGCGTTTGAAGGGTCAAAGCCTTAAGCATCAGCACCTACAGCTCCAAATCCTTCTGCCCAGGCCCTGGCTCCAGCAATTCCCATGGCTGCATGGCCTTTGTGGCATCAATGGGGATTTTGCATGTCTGTGGCCTGATCCCAGCTCTCACTCCAGGAGTCCCTTTGGCTCCAGCAGGAAGGGGAGGAGAAGGTTTCCTGCCTGCTTTGGTGGCAGTGCTGTGGAGGATGGTCACGTCAGACCCCTCTCTTTGCTGGTGACAGCTGTGCTCTTGGGGACACTGCTTTGCACCAGCCCATGAACACGACTAGTACCAGGACCTTCGTAAGCGGGACCCGTCTGTGCACAGGTACCCTCACCCCCGGGGCAGCTGTGCCACCACACCCAGACACCTCCAGCCCCAGGAACCCAGAGCAAGTGGAAACCACAACTCTGCAAACACTGCATGTAGCCAAATCTAATGCAAAAAGAGCTGGGGTGTGAAAACCAAAGACGATTTTTTTTACAAAAGAGCAGCAAAACCAACGAACTACAACATTTATTTACGGTCAAATGCCACGTGCTGCATCTTCATCAGTCCTGGAAGAAAAGCAGGCAGCACAGTCATTTCAGTCAGGCTCCTGACGCACGTTCCATTTGCCACCAGCCTGGGACATACAGGGGAGAGCCTGGCTCAGAGGTGTCACCGCATGCCCATAGCTACCTGCAGGGACAAGCCAGCCCCAAGGGCGCTTCCCAAGAACCTGCACAATGCCCAGGACGCAGGGCTGCTCCATGGCACTAAGAGCAGAGTGTGAAGAATAGCTCAGCCACCCCTAAAGAAGCGGGATATGATGAAGAGGAAATTCCCCTGGGACAGGCACCCTCTACCAGCCCTGCTTGCTGCTTCTTCGGCCGAGGCTGGTGTCCGGCTGCCCACACGACCTCCCAGCTCTACCGGCTCTCGTGCCAGGAGCTGGCGAGCGGGGATGCCTGTATGGCATGGGGCCCGAGGACATGGGGACACGATACCCCCGGGGCTTGGCAGGAGCCTCCCCCAGCACCACACAGGGACTGTTAGCACTGGGACAGGGATCCTTCCCTCGGGACAGGGCATGGCCAAGGAACCGGCTGGCTCCAGGCATGGAGCGGTGCTGCAAACCCCATCCAGGCCCCCCCACCTCGCCTCGCCTGCGGAGATTCTCGTTTCTCGGCAGCCACATTCCTTTGAGGGTGTTTATGGCTTTTCTGTCTCCCCGCTGTCCCAGGCTAAAATCGCCCCTTTTAAGGGAGCCACAGGACCACGGGTTGCTGGAGCTTTGCCGGCTGCAGGCTGCTCCTTTGCAATGTATCGCCTCATTTACTGGAAAAGCAGCCTTGCCTTGCCTTGTTTTTCTCTTGACTCCACAATTTTCTGATGGAGTCAAGCTGCAGCTCACTCCCAGCCCCATCCACGCACGCCTCCCAGAGAATAAGATGTATTTTCACCAGCAAGTGATTCACCTGTGCCTGGAACTGGTTTGCCTTTCCCTTAGATGCCGATTCCTCCCCAGCTCCATCCTCACCCCGCAGCTCCCTGACTCACCTCCCAAACCTCTAATAAACGGGAAAAACCTGAGCAGGAAGGGCAGGAGGAACAAGCCACCTTACATTTTCTCCCAATGACAGGGACACTTTGATGCTGCCCCCCCTGGGGTCTTTTGGCAGGAGCCGGACTCCGTGTCGTGGAGAGAAGAGGTGACATTCCGACCTGGGCTCGTGACCTGGGCGTTTGCGGTTAGGGCGAGGGCTGTTGACACAAGACAGTGCTGTGAGCCTGCACTGGAGGCACAAGGGAGGCAGGGACGCTGCAGCAGCCGAGACAGACCCTGCAGGTTTCTGGCAAGAATTATTCTAAGGGCTCCGTACCAGAAGTGGAGACTCCACTGACTCCAGCGTCACTTCTGTCCCCTCTCACCTTTTGGCCCGGGGCAGGCACGCTTTGCTACGAGTGAAAAAAAAAATCATTATGTAGAGCTGGCTTGCCTGCAATGGTTTAATTGGAATAAAATGTGTGCCCCGCTGAGCGGCACGGCTTGTGCTGAAGAGCCAGGATGAGTCAGGCTCGGTGCCGATGATATCAGTGCTTTTCCAACGCCCTCCCGGCAAGGCAGGATGAAGGGGCCACGACAGTGAGGGGCCTGGGAACGTGTCACTCTGCACGGGCAGCACCCACATGTGCCGTCCCCGCAGCGGGGATTGGGGACGCAGGGAGCCCTGGGGACCTCGGGGTGCTCCGGAAACTCGTGTGTGCACAAACAGCCTCCACGCCTCGCAGCAGTGACTGGTGCCAAAGGACACAGACGTGTCACATAGCAGAGACCTGAGCTAATTCCCCGGCCCTGCCTCTTCGCCCCTTCACCGGCAGGGCCGGGCGGGGCAGGGCAGGGGGGCAGTAGGAACAGTGCCAACGGGCTGATGCTGCCCGGAGGCCACACGGAGCTGAGAACAAGCCAGCGCCAGCAGGCACGCAGCAGAGATTTGCTCCTGCAGCTCCTCAGAGACCCTAAGCCCCGACTCGTGCCACACCAGCCTGGTCCCCCCAAACCACAGTGCTGGCATCCCACACCACGGTGCAAATATCAGGCAGGAAGGACTGCGGGTGCTTATGGATAAGGATAAACATTTAGGTGGACAAAATTCAAAACCACCGTGAAAGCTGAAGCCAGCCCCAGGATGCAGGCTCCGGGTCCCCAGCACAAAGCCGGTTTTCGGCAGCAGGAGGTCCCAGGAGACATAGGGGGGGACAGCAAAGCAACAGTAGCTAAAATAGAGCTGGGACACAAACAATACCCAGTTATCTTTTGTTGTGCAGACAGTGAGAGGAACACACTGACAACGGGACAGGCGGGACACGCCACAGACACTGGAAACTCCCTTCCAGCCACAGCAAAGGGCACAGTGGATGTCCCCTATTCCGGCTTGGCAGTGACCAGGCTCCGGGCAGAGCTGGCGCTGGGCACGGTGAGGCACTGACTCACCCTGCTGAGACACAGGAAGGAGGCGGCGGCCAAGTCCCTGGCTCTGCCAAGGAGCAGCCCTGATGTGCTGGGCTGAACGTGGGAGAAAGCGCCCCAGAGCGGGGTCTGCTGGGGATAAGGGTCTCACAAGGCCAGGAGTGAGTTGGGGAGGGCCCATCAATACATCCATCATGCTGTCCTCTCTTCCGCGGGGGTGCGTGAGCTGGGCATTTTAAGAAGATAAGCAAAGAAAAAGCAAGCATGAATGGTAACTGTTCTCCCTGCCCAGGCAGAGCCCCTGCCTTCCCCCGCCTCCCCCTGCCCACCTCCTGCCACGCGGGGCACAGCTCCTGCCGGAGCGGGGCACCTGCAGCCCACCACTGCGGGCACCGACCTCTGCTGGGGCGGCTGTGGCGGGGAGGGACCCTCTGCAGGGACCTTCTTCGGGGCCAGGGACCCTGCATGGGGACACTCCGTGGGTCCCGGCAACGCAGAGGACCGGGTACCNGCCCCTGGCAAAGCGGCTGTGCCCCACCTGGCGCCCCCGGAGCCTCCAGCCCCGGCCGTCCCGAGCCCCCCGCTGCACCAACCTGCTGCCGGCCCCGCTGCCCGGCTGCTTTAGGGCAGGGGCTGCCCGGGGAGCTCCGTGCCTGGGACGGGGATGCTCGGGGAGCGGGGGGATCTGAGGGACACCTGCTTGGGAAGTGGCAGAGCTCGGGAACCTGTTGGGTCACGGACTTGTTTTGGAGTGGCATCGGCAGCCCTCGGCGCCCCGTGGCTCCCGGAAGGAGCGGATCCCCCCGTACCCGCAGGGCTGAGGATGAAGAGCAGAA